>JAOVVB010259520.1:0-19288 GCA_028570985.1 Heterobranchus longifilis
TTTTTTGGGCTGTGGATCGAATAATTTGAGTTTCTATTATTCTATGGGAAAATTCGAATTACGAGTGTTTTGGAATACGAGCCCGCTTCCGGAGCAAATCATGCTCGTTTTCCAAGGTTCCTATTTTTAAATCATTTTTAAAATAAACCTGCAGACCCTAGGAATCTAAGCAAAATCTCTAACCATTTCTTTAGGAATTTACAAACATCTCCATTTCTAAATTGTATGCAAAACTGTTTTACTAAGGAATAAAATCCATGAGCCAGATTAGCTCTAATAGAAAGCTCTTGAGAAATAAACTAAGAAAAAAATATTGAATTTATTTTTGAATTTTGAATATTGAATTCAGCACACTGGGTCTTCCAAAAATAAAAAATTCAATTAGAAGAAGAATGTGTGTGTAAATTTAAAGTGAATATACTTGCCGGAATTGTATATATATTAATTAGTGGAGCACTGGATTTTATTGCACTATTTGTATAACAGGTGTGAAAGTCAAAGTGTGACTTGTGATTGTGAATAACAACAGAACACAGTTATAAGAGATTTGTTAATTTTCTAGTAAAATGATACAGTTTTATGGTCTTCTTTACAATATTTGCACCATGTTTTACTGTGCCTCATCTCAATAATATGCTTAAAGTCTTTTATACATGCCAATCAGTTTTATTCATGACATGAAATTCTAACACCGGTCCTGGCGTGACTTGAACACCTCTTATTTATACATTATTGTATATATTTTGCATTTGGGTGTATAAAAAAATATATATATACAATTGTTTTCTTTGATAACTGCAGTATATATGTGTGTGCCCTGCGATGGATTGGCACCCTGTCCAGGGTGTACCCTGCCTCGTGCCCTAAGCATCCTGGGATAGGCTCCAGGTTCCCGCGACCCTGAATACAGGATTAAGCGGTATAGAAGATGAGTGAGTGAGAGTGCTTCCACTGGTATTCACCTTATACATTAACAGTACCTCTCCCAAACTACAAACATTAAACAAGAACCAAACTAGAACAATTTTAAACAACAAACTGCCACCATAACAAACAGGAACAGTTGTTTCTGGTGTTGAGGGTCGTTTTAGAGCCTTGGGGGGCTTCATACAGTCAAAGCCTCTGTCAGGGAAAGTCCCACGTCCCATGTGACAGACGTGTGGGGCCCTACTATATGGTTGTACAGTACTCAAAATGAAATTGTAAATAATATAACTAAAACAAAAAAAATCTTGGATAACTCGCCAATTAACAAGTCCCGACTACTTTAATTATTCAAATAATAAACCATAGGATTTACACTAAATAGAAGTCGGTAGCAATCAAAATACAAAGTATATCTGTAAAAGTCACCTAGAACTTATCTGCATTTCTGACTCAGGTGGACCTTTCGTGGGTGATCATTTCCTGAACTTCTGGAGTTTTTCTTTATATTGAGAGCGGGCAGTTTTATTGGGTTGTGTGCAACCTTCTGCTGCTCCAGATTCCTGATCCTTGCCCCGGTCGTGTCGCTTCCCCGCCACTTGCCAAGTAGATAATAGCACGACTTGCTCCTGATCCATATTAGTCGATGACTTTACCAATGTAACGGAGAATCCTAGTGAAACCATGTCCCTCATTGCCTCCGTAGCAGGCAACCCTCCATCGGGGAGCTCAAAAATTAAGCTCTCGTCCTCTTGGTGGCATTACCGGAAACCCGTCAATTGTAAATTTTATTTAACATGGTCCAATTTTCTGTCCAGTTTTCTTTTCAAAATGTATATTTTGGCACTCTGGGGCTGAGACACACTCAACAAGACACATGTGTTTTATTACATGGAATATTTATTGGAAATATCTGAAACCCCTTTGTAGTTAAACTCAGCCATTGATGGACATAGATAAAGACATTAGCAGCTAACCTTTTTTTCACCCTTGTAAATCCTTGCCAGGAGCTTGCCGGTGAGACAGAGGCTGAGCGTTAACATGATTTAATCTGCTGTTATCAACATTATTATTTTCCTGGCTGGATTCCGAAATCATTCCTAAAGAACTCCCTCTTTGTTGAAATGCTGTGGAGGTATGTAGAGAAATATTGTGGAATCAGCTTATGCTCTGGCCATCTTACCTAGCGCCAAGAAATCAAGTGCCAAATGCAGAAAAAAACAAGCGGTGTGAAATGACTTAAATAAATATTTAGCTTTTCGTTAGGTTATTGCATAACGAAATATAGACCTGGTGTGCAAACAGATTTTAATTTGGTAATTTTTGGATTAATTATACAATATGGTGGGTGAAAAGCATCAGCTCGTAAATTACCGCTCCTTTTCTTTTGCAGTATTATCACGCATTAGTCACTTGTTTCGCATTACAGTCTAGATTTTTCAATCATGATTGTACCTTAAATTAATGTATTTCCCTTCATCTCAGGGCTTTTTCGGTCTCCTGGGCCATTAACACATTCTGCCAGAACACTGCTTTTGCACTCTTGGACCGTCTGTGATTTTCCTCAGATTGTTTTTTACTCACTTCCTCTTCAGCAATAGGGAGGCATTTGCTGAAAGCAGACATCTTCCACAAAATTGGGATCATGACATCTTTCTGTTCATTACATCGCCTGAAACTGTCTGCCTCAGTCTTCACATGAACAAAAGGAGTCAGGCAGGCAGTTAAAAGTAAACTACACTATTTAAGAAATTGCCTTCAAAGCTGTGTTTTATTCTATCAACCACCTTAACAGCAATCATACATAAAACTTTTCATAACACCGAATTGGGTAGACATTCTTCCTTGAGCTGGAGGAGTGATGGCTCAGTGGATATCAAACAGGACTTTTGCAAACATGTCCCTTAACCTTTTCTGTCTCCAGCCCCTGACCCTTGATCTGACCTTAGCTTCCCAACAAGCTGGGATATGCAAAGAAAAGAATTGCACAGTTCTGTATTTTAGTGTATATGTGAATTTCTCTTTACATCCTAAACATTGCAGGAAAACGTCTGACACATGACTGCTTAAATATGTACTATGAACATTCTTTTAAAATTGTACCATATTTATTTATTCATTCATTCATCTTCTATACATCTTATCCTGTACAGGGCCGCAGGGGGCCTGAAGCCTATCCGAGAAGACTTTGGGCAGGGTACACCATGGGCATAGTGCCAATCCATCATAGGGCACACACACTACAGGCAATTTGGGAATGCCAATTAAACTAATCTGCACGTCTTTAGACTGTGGGAGGAAACCGCAGTACAGGAGGAAATCCACCAAGCACAGGAATTACATGCAAAGTTCACACACACACACACACAGATCTGAGGGGGGAATCAAATCCTCAACCATGGAGGTGCAAGGCCACAGTGCTCGCCACTACAACACGCAAAGATAAATTTGTATTCATTGCTTAAGAAGTCCATGCTCATCTTGTTAATATTTGGGGGGAACTACTTCTTTAAATTGGTCATAATTTTGATATATTGTATGAGAGAAAGCTCAAATTCTACCTGATTAAAATTCTTTCCAACACAAACTGCAATTCCTTAGACTAACTACACAGACATCATTGTTTCATTTAGAAAATACTGTAGGGTATAAGCTGATCTCATATGTATGGTTGTTTTCCTGTTGTTAAAACTAATTAACTAGATACATTGAGGGCATCCCCTGAGAATAAGGAGGTATCTCAGCAGTTGTTTTGTTAGTTAGCAAGCTGACATTATTGTGTGCTCCTGAAAGTCTTAGAGCTTGTGAAAGCCTATTTTTTCCTCACACTCCGCATCACAAGATGTGGGATTCACAAAAGTGTCAAAGAGAGAGTTTATGGGACTGTTCCTTCATAAAGTCTACGGAAAGTAAATCAACTGTTTTTGCCTTTCGTTCACCTTAGTAATCCTCACCTTTAGCCAAACTCCTATTCGGAAAACCACGCAAGATAGAGAATTTAAGACCATGAGTGAAAGTAGGCCAGTACAGTCTGCTACAACGTACCACAAAAGATTCCGGAAAGGAGGGAGAGTGGCTGCCTGCCAAAACCTCTTTCAGCAAGAAAGATGTCATTTCATCTTAAACAACACTTTCTCGGGCCTTCGAGTTGCTCGCCCTATCATCCGGAGATCGCGAGTTCGATTCCTGGGTGATGTTGTAACCTCACGCAGCCGGAAGTCTAGAGAAAGCTGATTGGCCGAGCTCTCTCAGAGGGGAGGGATGAGAGGTACTTAGTGCTCCCACATTAATCACGGCTCTACAAGCCAACCTGGGGCGTCTGTGAGCTCACGCAAGCGGAGGGAGCGGATCGGCCGGCGGTCGGCTGGCGTCACGTGATTCGGAGGAAACACGTGATAGTCTTCGGCCCTCCCGACTGAGTGGGAGTAGTAGCCTTAATGTGGGAGCCCCCAGTGACAGTGAGGAATTGGACACCACTAAATTAGGGAGAAAATCAAAAAATAAATAAAAATGAAGCCACACTGAAGGGTTTTCAAGCATGAACGTATTGTTAAGGTCACGCCAGACCTGACTTTGATTAAGTAACTCCAAAACCTTAACTTTGAGTCATTCAGAGGTGGACTTTCTGGTGTCTTTCAGATGACTGTCCTGCTGAGACAATTATCCAAAAGATCAAGTGAGGCCTGCAGGTCTTTAGATGTTGTTTTGAGTTCTGGGATGAGTCACTGTTGTAATTTTGGTGGGCCGCTCCTGGGAAGGTTCAACACTGTTTTCACACCAAGTTTTCTTCATTTGTGTATAATGTGGTTTACTGGAGTCCCAAAGCCTCAGAAATGTCTCTTTAACCCATTCCAGATTGATACATCTTTAAATCGTGTTGATTTTTTAGATCTTTTAGTGTGCTTTACTTTGTCAGTCAGGTTCTATTTAAGTGAATTCTTGATTCAGCAGTTCAGGCAGTAATCAGGCCTGGGTGTGGCAAGTGAAGTTTAACTCAGATTTCCAAAATCACAGTTCATTCATGGTTTAGAAACAGGGGAGAATTACTTTTTCACACAGGGCCAGGCGCATAATAATGAAACTTTAATAAATGAAAATCCTGTACAGGGTTAATGAGGTCTGGAGCCTTTCGCAGGAGACTCAGGACAAAGTGCAAATCCATCACAGGGCACTACGACAATTTAAAAACGGCAATTATTCTAATCTGCATGTCTTTGAGATGTGAGAAGAACCCGGAGTACCCACAAAGTACAAACATCAACACACAGAGACCCGGGCAGACATGAACCCTCAACCACTGTTTAGGTGGAACTATCCCCGAGTCCTGGCTGGAGCTCGAACTTGGAAGCTCTTGACCCAATGGCGATGTTCGTCCATGAGTCACGGGATCTTATCATAATTTTTCAGTTGTTGTGCAAATTAGAAAATCCCCAAAGTATTAAATATTGAACCACAGTTGTTCAAATGGGAATAAATACAATGAGCCTCCACAGTTCCTAGTTGGACAGCAGAGGTTCATAGATGGACGTACAGTATATAAAGTTTATAATATCTCACTGTTCTACCACTAACCTGTTATTAGCATGTGTAATGACTGACACAAAATGATGGATTTTAATTTTATATATATTTATTGATAGAATTTTTTAGGTTACATAGCATTAACCATGCATTGGGTTCTTCTTGGTGGTGACCCAGGTCTCTTACTAAATTTATCAAAACGTGGTGACCGAAATGCACAGGTGCAGAAACCATCCAGAGGAAACCCGACAAGCCCAGGGAGAACACGCAAACACCACAGGGTGGAAACAAGGCGTACAAACCTCCTATAGTGGGATATATAAAAGGTTCAGACTGCACTGGTCCTCACTTTAAAGAACGTTATCAGACACCTGAAATAAACCTCTCTTGCTGGCAGAAACAGCATTACCAGAATGTTATATAAATCCCAACACTATAATGATCTATAAATAATCCCAATTTGCTCACTGCAACATTGGGCATGTTAAAAAAATGTTGAAGGAAAGTTTCTAAGAATATTCTTAAAATACAATTTCAAATGTATTTTAAAAATGTATTGCTTTCCGAGGAAACACACACACAATTAGTCTGAATACAAAATATAGCAAAAGAACAAGTCATGCTGACATTGTTAGAGTTAGAAATAATGATTTTGATGGTAATGATGAAAGTGTTCTTCAGACTTTGCCTTCAGCTAAAAAAACATTTTTTTGCAGCAGTTACAGCCTGGCAGATCCTGAGGATTCCAGCTGTCAATTTTTCAAGATAATCTGATGAGATTTCACCCTGTGCTTCCTGGAGCATCTCACTCAAGGTGGACTGGCGTGATGGAGTTTTCCTCCGAAACCACACGGTCACGCTGCTCTCACAACAACAGCTCAATAGGGTTCAGATCCAGAGACTGTACCGGCCGTTCCATTACACTCAGAACTCCGGCTCACTTTAATCGTTTGTGAATTGCAAGAAAAATGTGTTTTTCTTTAAAAAAAAAAAAGAAATGTGCAAGTGATCCCAAACTTAATAATTATACTCTATTTATAACCAAGCTGGACTTTTTTTGGTTACATAGCATTAATCGTGCGCGTGAGTAATGTATATTTGGTTCTTCTGGATGGTGATCGAGGTCTCTTATTAAATTGATCTAAATGTCTTGACCGAAATGCACAGGTGCACAAACCCTCTAGAGGAAACCAACAAGCCCAGGGAGAACACGCAAACACCACAGGGTGGAAACGAGGCCAGTTTCAAACCTCCCACCCTGTGATACAGTATATAAAAGGTGACGGGGTAAAAACTACACCACTGCAGCACAAACCAGAGCACACGGAACCATCACACAGTGTGGAGTGATTATTGATTATTATTTCTCTTCTTTTCTATTCCTTGATATCTCAAACTTGGACGCATTAGAATCTTTAATGTCACTTTTTGTTTGCACAAACATTCCTACAACATTCCATAATGATCTTATGTTCAATCATACGTCTGTGGATGTGGTAGTGAAGAGTGAGACACGATCCTTCTCACCTATTCAATGTTCTCTCTGACCAGAGGAGCAAATTCAGCCCGAGACTGATGACCACCAAGTGTTCTACAGAGAGCCACAGGAGATCTTTTCTCCCAACGGCCATAAAATTATCCAGGTCTTCTCTGTAGCGTGAACACTATGGGGATATTCACAGTCAGTAACAATAATGCAATATTATTATTACAGACTTGGACAATTTGTGCCATATTTACTAATGCTCTTGGGCCACACCAGTTTCAAGTGCTATTTCTGATGTACACATATAACTTGTGCAATACCGTTTCCTTTTTCCCTCACATGTGCAATATCGCTACATTGAATTATGTTTAGTGTGCAACTAGTTTTACAGATTTTGTTTTTTGTTTTGTCTAATTTATTACTCTTTTTCTTTCCTCCTGTAAATCGACTGTAAGCAACCGTAACCAAGACTAAGCAATTTCCCTCTGGGATTAATAAAGTTTTTTGAATCTTGAATCTTAACGTTCCATACGTAACTGTGAGAATGACGTTATAGTGCATTATATTATAGTGAAGGAAATTAAAGTTTTATATCATGTTTTATATTACAGGAACGTTTCCTGAGATCATTTTTCATCTCACTTACTCTCTGTTCTACTTTGAACTCGTCTCATTGCTCCAGCTATGTGTGTGTGTGTGTGTGTGTAGGTGTGTGTGTGTGTGTGTGTGTGTGTGGGTGTGTGTGTGTGTGTGTGTGTGTTCATTTCTTACAGACTTTCTTTAACAGTATTCACAAGGACATGGCCAGGCCTCTGTGGTTAACACGACGTACAGTAGGTGACCTACACAGGGGGAGTTTCAGACGGGTCAGTGTGAGTAATGTGTGAGACCCGCTGCCTCGTTAATGACCGAGCTGTAAAGATCAGACAGTGGGATGTGAAAGTAGGTCTACACACTCGCAGCACTGTGACTAATTTAAACTAATTCAGGACATTCGTGACATTTTAAGTGGAATATGGTGATGGTGGCAGATTTTATGAATGAATTAGTGGTTTGAAAGTCCATGAATAGATATTCTATTAACAAATTAAGAAATAATTAAATAAGCTGAGAGTTGAAAAGTGTTGAACTGTAAAATGAAATTATTGTTGTTTTATGGTAATTCCTTATAGCTTTTATACTGCATTAATATTAATGTATAATGACACACACACACACACACACACACACAGCTGGGATTTGTGAAGAGTAAAGAATTTCACTGTGCAGTAATGTATGTGTGATGAATAAAGGCTGAACTGAACACACACACAGATGAAAAGCTTTATTCATTATTTATTAATTATTATTAAGGCTCACAATGTTGGTCCAATGCAATTAAGAGCTCCTACAATGGACACGTGAGCATCAGGACTGGACCATGGAGCAAAGGAAGAAGGTGGCCTGGTCTGATGGATCACGTTTTCTTTTACGTGTGTGTGTGTGTGTGTTGATTCCCTGAGGAAGAGATGTCACCAGGATGCACTAAGGGAAGAAGGTGAGCTGCTAGAGGTGGTGTGATGCTCTGGGAGATGTTCTGCTGCTGGGAAACCTGATGTCCTGCCCATCATGTGGATGCTACACTAACGCAGACCTCCTCCCTAATCACTGTTTCAAGTGTTCAAGTGTTTCATGGAGACGGTGTTCCCTGATAGCAGTGACCGCTTCACTTCCAGCATTATAATGCACCCTGACACACTGCACACATCGCTCAGGAACCCTCTGAGGAACATGACAAACAGTTTGAGATGGTGACCAACTAATTCTCCAGATCTCAAGCCTTTGTGGGACGAGCTGGAGAAACAAACCTGATCCATGGAGCCCTGACCTCACATCTTCAGACATCTTGGTGCCAGATACCACAGACACACACACACACCTTCGGAAGTCCAGACTTTGATAGGTCAGAGCTGTTTTGGTGGTAGAAGGGGGAACTACACCATGTTAGGCAGGTGGTTCAAATGTTATGTCTGATTTCTGTGTTTGTCGTCTGTAGGGTGCTTTTGTGTTTTTAGTGCCAGTGACTCAGACTGATGGAGTGAGTCACGCTAATCATAAAAGTCCATCTGTGACATTAGGAAGGTTTCCATTTCCACAAGTCTTTAGAAAGAAGAATCTTATGCAACAGGCAGAGAAAATTCCAGTCCAGTGAGGCAGTAGGTCGTGAATCACGTGACTGACAGACCATCTGCCTGTGTCATTTGGGTTTTTTCAGACTTTGGACTTGTCTGAATTAACTTTTGCTTCTGCTGCAATGCAGCTTTATATGAAAGATTAGATTACGTAATTGTAAATTAAAGTTCATCCGCTGTTATGAGATAGATAGATAGATAGATAGATAGATAGATAGATAGATAGATAGATAGATAGATAGATAGATAGATAGATAGATATTATCTTGCAAAATATGGGCAAAAACAAATAAACGAGTTCATCAATAAGGATCCCATGGGTACAGTGTTTGCAGTAAGTGTTGGATAAATCATTACACACATAAAACTTTAGAGGTTTGTTTTGTTAAACTGAAATCATTATAATAAAGATATATTTCAGTTATAATTCCAATTGATTGATTGATTGATGGACAGAAGAGTAGATGCAGATGATAATTCTGATTATGGATAGTAGAAAATTAGTGCTCGCAAAATGCCCGTAGTGTGTGAAGGTGTGTAAGAATGTTGATGGTCCTACCACAGACGTAAAAATGGGAATAAATACACCTGGTCAGCATTGGCCTCCACAGTCACTGGTTGGACTACAGAGGTTGCCATGGATGGATGGAGAGTAGAAAATAGTCTACTGGCCAGTTCTCAGTAACTGTATAACCTGTGATTGTTGGAACCAGATTAAAATATTACTTTGATATCGCTCCCAAATATTTCCTCAGCACAGGTCGCAGCCAGGTCATGGTACTGAACTCTGTCGCCAACTCCATCTATGGAGGAGGTGACTTCTTACACGGCTTTAACAGAGTTTTATTTATTTGTTTTTTCCACAGCTCCAACCCTAGCATCAAATCTGAGGAGTATTTGGTCAGATGTTATTGACGGTTGAGACAACTTTCCAGCTGACGTCACAGCTGCTATTTGTACAAGTCGAGACAGCAGATGTTCTTCAGATCGGTGATTCCCAACCCTGGTCATGGGGGAGCCCCTGTCCTGTCCTGTCCTGTCCTGTCCTGTCCTGTCTTGTCTTGTCCTGTCCTCCTGCTACCTGCTCATCTGATTCAACTAGTTAACAATCTTTAGTGAATAGATGTGGATGTGGTAGAGCCAGAGGTGGAAAGTAATGAATTACATTTACTCGCATTACTGTAATTGAGTAGATTTTTTTGTGTACTTCTACTTTTTAAAGTAGTTTTTTAAATCTGTAATTTTACTTTTACTTAAGTATGTTTTGTTTAAAGTATTGTACGTCACTACATTTTAAATCATATTCGCTACTGAGTAAAAAATAAATGAATGAAAATGAAAAATAATACAAATAATCCAACGGGGAAGGAAAAAAATTTCACCCCGGAAACCACTGGACTGATTGATGGAGAACAAACGCGTTAAATTCACAAGAACGATGGAGACAAAACAGATGCCAGTGATACAGACACAGCTGAGAGTGAAATGATAACAAATTCTTATGATTAAACCCCTGGTCATATTTAAGAGACCACTTTGATTTCAAGCACAACAAAGGGAACAGATTTATTATGCAGGGGTGTTCCATAAAATGTTATTACTCTTTCCACCTCTGAGTGAAGCAGGTAAAATACTACAATGTACAAGGCAGGAGGTCCGGGGTGGGGGTGGGGGGCGTAGGTGGGGGTCAGGGGGTACATGGGGGGCTTTAGATGAACCACAGCTTTAGATGAACAGTGTGTGTAGTGTGTGTGAGGGCAGCAACCAGACACTGATTATCATTATTCACAAACAACACATCACTGATTAGCACTGTTTATCCACATGCAAACTTTATTTTTGGCAAGATTTACTCTTATTAAACTCATTCTATATCTCCAGCCACTTCCTTTATCTTTATCTTTATTTAACAGACTCCTGAATAATAATTAAGTTCTATTCAGAGAAAATCTTTCCTTCCTTCTTTATTTAGCTTCCTGTGTCCATGGCGTCACCAGGCGCCCTCTAGCGACGATTTCTGGCATGTGATGGACACAGATTGGAAAATTTGCATACACTAAGCTAAATTAGATCCTGGTTTACTGTTCGTAAAATAAATAAATTAATAAATAAAAAACAAATAAATATATTTATAAATAAATCAAATAAATTATGATAATACTTGTATTTAATATCTTTATTCCGAATTGTTTGGAAGTTTGACTAAGTCACATCCGGACACAGGGGGCGGGTGCAAGGCAGATACTCGACGCTGGTTGGCTATGTTATTATGCAGAATTTTGCAAACAGTGAAATGTGATTGGCTGTAAAATTTTACGAGCGCCAGGATGTGATTGGACGGAGAAACTCGACGCGGATTTGTCAAGCAAAATTTTGGAAGAAAGGAAAGATGATTGGCTTTGAATACTGCGAGGGGGAAGGTTTGATTTGTCGAGCGCTCAACCATTCGGGCCAGTGGCGCAATGGATAACGCGTCTGACTACGGATCAGAAGATTCTAGGTTCGACTCCTGGCTGGCTCGGAAAATACATTTTTTTCCTTTAAATTTTAAACAGTGTATCTCATATTCTTCTTATTTAGTTCTTAAACGCTAGTTTAAATATATGTTTCCGTTATGGTGTATGATATAAACTGGAAGATTTGTTTTTATCTAAACTTTCCTTCTCCTTTTTAAATGTTTTAGCATTATTGAATATCTCTGCCCAGGATTTTGACGTTCCCGTAAATGAGATAAAACCGCCAATGAAACATTTCTATTTTATATAAACTTTATTTTTCAGCGAAGTTGATTGTTAAGAGCAGGCCTCGTTTTATTCCAAAGGAACACACACGAGTTACATGTAAATTTAAATATTTAATTAACTTTTCATTTTGACATTTTCCATACTATAAGGTACTTACATGAATATTGATTTTTTTTTTCTTAAAAAACGAAGCGAAAACTGCACCTAGAACGGCGTGACGCACATATTTATCTTTAATTAGATGCGTTTCGCAAGTTCACTACACCCGGGCCAGTGGCGCAATGGATAACGCGTCTGACTACGGATCAGAAGATTCTAGGTTCGACTCCTGGCTGGCTCGAGGAAAAACCTTTTTTCACTGCTTACGTACTGAATTCAGCAAACGATTTTATACTTTAGTTTTAGACTGATTCTCACTGCTCATTACATTTTTGAGGTGTAAAAAAAGACTTTTACCTTCAAAATGAGCTGAGCTGCATCATCAATGCTAAAGTGATATTTTCTAAAATGGCTGTAAATTAACCATGCGATCCATCACCAGTCCATTTTGTGTACTGTATTACAGCTTCTCCTATGTAGGGTTTCAGGGGGTCTGGAGCCTGTACCAGGAACCTCAGGGATCCCTTTTTCCCATCAAAGTGGACCAGGTGCTAGTTCATGTCTGGTGTTCAATAGCGAACCTCCTAAGAACTGGCTTAGTTTTTCCACAAGCTGGGCATCACGTCACTGTGTACATCCGTGTACGTGTCTACTTTGCCACCCACAGCAAACATTCACATGGCTTTACAAACAGTTCTCATCATTACCAGGAAGCATTTGAGCTGCCCTTTGCAAATTAAATCCATTTCTTAAAGATCACGTTCACAAACTCGTCGTTTTCTGTCATAATCCCACCCCCAGCCCCGGTTGTTAGTTCTAGACCAGCAATGTGTTGGTGCCCCCATGGAACCAGGTTTGTGCTGTATGAGAGCTTTGGAAAACAAAGAACTGGTTAGAAGTCGGCACCAGGTCTACGGCAACTAGCTCCGGACTGCCGTGGTGGAAAAGATTTAAAGGCACAAGGCAGGTGTCACACACCAACACACCAACTTAGAAACACCAATCAGCCTGGGAGGAAACCGAAGTACCCTGAGGAAACCCAATAAGCATGGAACAAAAATACAAACTCCACACACATTGGCCAGAGTCGAGATTCAAACCCTGAACACTGGAGGTGTTACATTTTTCACTTTATTGCCTTTTTCATAATCAATTTCCACTGTAAACCAGGAGTGTTTGGAGATATTCACCATAAACAAAATGTATATATATATTTTACTAACCTCAGTGATGATTACAACAGTATGAGGAGTTTAAACAATGGCCTTCCTGATGGACCTCCAAGAAAAGTTTACAGTAGGGCTGCAACAACTAATCGATAAAATCGATAATTATCGATAATCGACAATCGAAGTTGTCAACGAATGCCGTTATCGATTAGTTGGGCTGCTCAGCGCGACCACAAGATGCACAGATACACACAGATGCTCAATACCTGCCTGGGCCTTTTCATCTCAAATGCTCTGATTTACTCTTCATCTCTCTTCTCTAAACTCAAATGCAGTTTTAATTGTCTCTCTCACATACACAATCTTATACAACACATTTATTAGGACTGCATGTCGGCAGAAAATCCTACAAAGTAAGAATTCAAAACTTAGAAAGACACATTTTTAATGATGTCACATGACATTTTTCCTGATAATTTTAGGGTTCAAATCATATGTGGTACAGTTTGTACACAGTTTATTTGTTCTAAATTTGTTCAAGAAATGTATTCAGAGAAATAAAACAAGATTATTAGTGATGGGACGTTTGAATCATTTTAGTGACTCGGTTCTTTAAATCTCGTTTATCAAAATGAACAGATATTTTTTTGAGTTATTTAGTTCATTTTGTTCTTTTGATCAGAAATAAAATAAAATGTTGCATTTTTTTAATAAAAAGACCTCCAACACGTCTACATACACACATTTAGTCTACAGTTCCAGTAATGAAAATATTACAATGCAGTTAAGGACATATTATAATAAACAGAATGAGCAGCTCAACATCATATCTTCCAGTCTGAGTCGTTCGTTCTTTTGAATCTGTTGCACTGCATAGCGTCTATGGGAGTCACGTGACAAAGGAACGAACGACTCGGAGTCGAAGAGTCATTGAGAAAGAATCGCTCATTTCTGTTTCCTGTACATAATCTACGGGGGTTTTGTGATGATTTGCGCATGCGCGCCCAGTAGAACATGAACGAATCACTCTCTGAGATACTCGTTCTTCTGAGTCACGTTAAAGATTCGTTCAAAAAGAACAAATGGTTCATGAACGACCCATCACTAGTGCAAGCCAATCCTAGAGCACAGCGGCGGGACTTAAGCTGTAGCGTTTCTTTATTGCAGTTTAGCTAACAGTGTTGTAATTTTTTATTCATCTTTAAATATCAGCGTCAGTCAAAAACACTTGTGTATCGCTTTAATCAAGTTTTAAATAGGACCGTAATTAACAATGAGGATTTTTTTTGCCAGCGTAACCGCTAATCTAGGAATTAAAGCACAACCAGGAAGTACTCATAAATGAGCTATAAAATTTACGTTAAAGATGTCAAAACCAAAACAGTAACTTAAATGAAGAGACTGACCTTTATTCATGATTATTTTGATTCATAAATAGATAAACAAAAACCAAAGAGCCCTTCTAAAACAACTAGAACTTAAAAATGATCTCACAACAACTCCTACTGACCCGTGTATGTCCAAAAGCATCCGCTCAAGGGGCAGGTATTGCATTATTTGCAAAAGATTTGTGATATTTTTCCGAACAAAAAACAAAACAAAAAAAGACAGTTTACTTTATTCCACATATTTCTTTTTCCTCGTGTGTCCTTTCGGGGGCTTCATAGTGCAGCGACCATCTCCTAAAACCATTCATTTCTAGCCGATTTATGATTAGATATTATAATTTTACTATAAAATCTGTTTAATCGTTGATGATATTCTTAATATTACTTTAATTTATTATCTTTACATGGAGTGAAATCCTGAAAGATTCTGTATTCAGTACACAGGGTGCGTCACTTCGGCTTTGTAGAGGTTTATTGTATACGTTCTGAAACGGTGCGCCCCCTTGTGTTCGTGTTTCACTTTACATGACTTGTACAAGTTTTCTGCTGCAGATAAAACTCACACCATAGAACCGAAATCTTCAGGCACAAGTTGAGATCGGCGTCTCAGAGACAAAGTCAGTGTGTGTCAGTCAAACTGTGTGAGCGCTAAAACTAGATTAAGAGTTAAATATCGGCACCCACGGCTTTCCTCGGGTCTCTCACGAACGGTGACGACGACTCGCTGTGTCTCATGCCTCAGAGCTCATCCTGTGAGACAGATGTAACACATCCACTCAGTACCATAGCAGTGTGTAAAATTAAATCAAGGTGTAAATTTTATAATCATGATTCACTTCACAAACTCAGATGAACTAAAAGAATAAAAACTTTTTTTTTTTTTTTAACAGGAGATGTTATGAGACAGGCACAAGACCAGGTTACATAGCTGTAGATAAGATTTAAGTGCCAAGTACCATACTACTGTACACACACACACACACACACACACACACACACACACACACAAACACACAGGTTGTTTTAACAATGTACAAGATGAAACATATTAAAGAAACATATACAAAAAGCTGTCAGGATACAAACTATAAAACATTTACACACACACACACACACACACACACACACACGTGTGCAAGGCTTGTACATGACGCCCTCTGGTGGTCTCATGGTGAAGAGTGCTGTCCGTGGTGCTGAACGTTGCCACAAACAGGGACGTGCACAGACATTTTTAGGGCCCGCTGCTAAACTAATCTCCATGTCGGCTTGTGATGTAGCCGCGTATATGTTACATAGCTAGCTAAGATTGGTTCATAGTGATGATTCATGTACAGTCTTTGGATATGAGATCAAATAAAGGGAGTTTTTACTCTCAGAACTGTGTTCTGTTATTGTGTATAATCAAAAGTCCCGCTTTGACTCGAACGCCTCGTACATAATAATTATGAATATATTTCCTTATGTGCTATAAATAATATAATAATATATCTGCTCATATTATACTATGTTATATTTGCTTATAATAAAGTTGCTCAGAGTGAAATATACTGTATGTATGTCAAACAATGTATCTATAGTCTTATATATAGACTCATACAGTATCTTCCTTAAATCCAGAGCAAAATACAAAATAAATACGGCAGTTTTAAATTGTTGCATTTCCACTAAGTGTAGATATTATCTGGGTTTATGAATTAAACTTTAAAATAAATCGATAGATTTTACCTGAACTGGTAAATACAGTATGTGTGTATCTGGTTACAGGACAGTACCTGGGCATTAAATATGATTTACTCAAACACACACACACACACACACAGGAGATGCAGTGCTTTGATGAAATATTATTCAGTCGTGTCTCTTTACAACTCGGCACATTTGAATGAGCACGTGACCAGGATGCCGCAGCAGCTAGCGCTCTGATTGGTGCGCGTTATGTGTTTCCATGGAAACGGATCGTTCCACTGGAGTCGATGAGGGTAACGTTGTGAATGTTTGTGGCAAAGGAGAACATCCAGTAATTATTTAAAAAATAATTAAAAAATCAACACATCAGTGTGTTATATATGTAATAAATTTATGCACAATACAACAAGAATACAAAAATACTTCATTTCTAAACTTCTGGTCCTGAACTGAAGCTTGAATGTGCTAACCTGAGAGTACCGGGTAGCTGTGTGTGTGTTTGTGTGTGTGAGAGAGAGAGAGAAAGAGAGAGAGAGTGCGGAAGTGAGAGTGGCCATTGTGCATTCATCTCAGGACCGACTGCGGCGCGAGACTCCCCGGGTCTTTGGTGACGTCAGAGTTTCAAACGGAACAGACTCGAGCGACCGCGTGTGCCAAATGATGCTGGTAATAAAGTGAGGACGGCGCTCTTCTTCTTCTTACACCCCCGTCCTTGTGTTGACCCCATTCTCATAATCTGTGCCCTGTGTAGTGAACAGCGAGTGTAGTGAACAGCGAGTGTAGTGAACAGCGAGTGTAGTGAACAGCACGTGCCCGGAAAGTGGGTGAGGAGAGGTGTTTAAGGGTCAGCGGCGTGGCGAGGAGTGTGTGAGATCAGTAGGTGTCAGTACAGGCCATGTTTGGAGCGCGAGCATGGAGGAAGTGGTGGGAGGTGTGTGTGTGTGTGTGTGTGTGTGTGTAGGTGCGTGGGTTCCTGTATTCAAGGGTTTTATGTGTAAAAGATGACCACACGGTTTCCATGGATATGAGATCAAAGATCCTGTGCAGTGAATGTGGGATACTCCTCTCCCTCCCTCTCTCTCTCTCTCTCTCTCTCTCTCTTAACTGGCAGGAGTGTGTACATGTACAGCTTTATCTTTAAGCATTACAGGAGAAAAATAAGTTATTAATAACCGTATGAGTTACAGCTCTGAGAGAAAGAGAGAGAGAGGAAACAGACACCAGCACACACACAACAGCGTCTCAACTACAAACCAAAAAGAAGACGAAGAGAGTGGCAGGGTTGGACTGATGACTGATGTACTGTACACACTCCGAGTGCACACACACACACACACACACACACACACACACACACCCCTCACTTTCTGTTTCACTCTGTCTTTTTATATCACCCTGTTTTTGTCTCACTCTCCTCTGTCCCACTTCACGTCTCTCTATGTCTTTCTCTTTCACTCTGTCACTCTTTGTCTGATCCTCCTTCTGTCTCAGTCTCACTGTCATTCTGTAGCACTCTCATTCTGTCTCATGTTATGTCTCACTCTTTGTCTCTCTGTACCACTCTTTCTCTGCCTTACTCTGTACAACTCTCTATTTCTGTCTTACTATGTGTGTCACTCTTTGTATGATCCTCCTCCTGTCTCACTCTCCCCCTGTCTCCCTCTCATTCTGTCCCACCCTTTGTCTCACACTATCTGTCCATTTGTATCACCCTTCCTCTCTCCCACTGTCTTTCTGTCTCACTCTCTGTGATGTGTATCACCTCCATGCTAACAGCTCTGTTAACACGCTCTCTCTCTCTCACACACACACACACACACACACACACACACACACACACACACACACACCCCATGATCCAGTGCATCAGATCACTTTGCGGCTCTCAGGTTAAACTCAGAGAGAGATAGAGGAACTCCCACCCTGAGCCCACGTCCGTTTCCATGGTTACATCTGCAGGGGCGGGGATTCCCTAAACGGAAACCGCTAGTGCACAAGCGTTTCAGAGAACACACACACACACACACACACACACACACAATCTATATGCATGCACACATCATGTCAGCCATACAATTAAATTTCTCTACACATTACACAACTCCATAATTATTGGCACCCTACTACACTCTCTGTACATCCAAGGATTGTCATGAAAATATTTTTGCAAAAAATATTGGCACCCGCAAAGATTTTAAAAAAAATTTATGTTGAATAGAGTTCAGTTTTAACTAGACGTCTGTATTTGCGCTGTATGAACATGTAATGTGTCCCTGAATACAAAACACACACACACACACACACACGTTCCACCAACAGATAACAATTTTTCTTTTTACATAACGATTCTGAAACCTGGAGTATCAGCTGATATCTAAATACCATCTGATATGTATTTTTCCTTTAAAGGACACGTATGATGTAGAATTCACTGTGAGTCATGTTTAGACGTTCAGACTGGAAGAGCTCGTCCCCACCACTGAAAAGTCTGTGTTTGGAGGGAGAAGTGAACCAGAGAGAGTGTGACAGGTACTTTAGCTGGAGCATTAACACACACACACACACACACACACTCACACACACACCTTACAGGACCTTTAAAAGTCGCATTATTTTAGGGGAATGTTATTTTCTGAAGCACATCTCTGTCTCTCTCTCTCTCTCTTAAATAAGTGTTAAACTCCTTTATAAACACTTTAAACAATATTATACAGTATAAATAGCATACAAACAATCTTAACAAAAAATGCTGCCAAGTTTACATTTAAATGAGGTTTATTTTCCACAAATTATATTTATATATAGTGCTAAGAAGAGGCTGGTCTCTGCTCCACTTCTGTCTGTGCTCGACTGGGAGAACATCATGTACCACTCAGTGTATGATGGAGTGCTGAGCTTTATCCCAAACTTTATGGTTTGAACTCATCACCCCGCACTGTGTGCTCAGACTGGTCACACCTCCTAGAGCTCTTGAAGCTGCCGCTAGCCGTTATTCGGTTGCTACCCAAGTATTTCAGGCTCCGTGCGCGGGTCGTCTGGTAACCCGCGGGTCGGGTTGGGGCGGGTAAAGAAATTGTCACTTTATTTGCGGGGCGGGTTG
>JAOVVB010259527.1:0-19288 GCA_028570985.1 Heterobranchus longifilis
CTTATTTTCTGCAATGATCCAAAATCCAATTAAAAAATCCCATAGGCTTTTTGACGAGGGAACCCATGGCGACGCTAGCTTCTGGGTTGGCCTACAAAACCACGTCATCCCTTCAGCTCCCTGTTGTGAAAGAGACAGAGAGAATTTTTTTGAGGGACATCAAATTCCAAGTCCGAACACTTAAATAGCCCTTATTTAAATCATTATCCTAAAAGTTGTAAAATTCACTAATAGCTGAGTCCAGAGGTGTTTTCCTTCCTCCGTTCATGTGAATGAGCCCGAGACCGAGCAGTCAGGATCTGGCATTAAAGGAAATGTGCGCTTTCTCTATCAGAAGTCCAACTGAGAAACTTCCATAGGAATGAACGGGGCCCCCGCCTCCAACACTGTATCCAATTCTCTTTATACGTCCATGGATTAAGGCCAGAAGTTTGAAAGAAATTGAGTATCGTCCACCTCAATGCACAAATTCAATGACGGTTCTCAGATTCATTTACCTGCTTAGATAAAAAAAGATGTAGACTTGAAATGTTAAAGTGTGGTTTTCATTCTTCACAGTGCTCACCAGTCAGCACACCACAAAGGTTCTCACACACAAGCGAGCCTTCAGCGACGAAGCCAGTAAGATCACGACGGCCTTCCCTCGACCAAATCTCGCAGTGGAGTCTCTGAAGGGTCAGACCATGACTCAGTCCAAGTCTTCCTTGTGTATAAACGGCAGCCACGTCTACGACTCCGAGCCGTCGACTCCGAAGAGCTCGGGAGCCCACCAGTCCAAGCTGGTCCTGCTGGAGAAGTGCTCCCCGCTCTCCCGTTCCCTGCAGAACCTCACCAAGAGAAGCGACGACAAAGGGTCCTTCGCCGAGGGCCAGCGCTGGTCCTTCGACAAGATGAAGAAAGAGGAAAAGGAGGAAGAAGCTCAGGCGTCGTCTCCCCCGATCGGTCGCTCCATGCAGGCGGAGGTGCCGGCCGCTTCCTCTGCTGCTCTTTCACCCGACAAAGGGAGGAAGCTACGAAAGACGTTATTCTCCGGAGGGAGGAGTGATTCTCTCCCGGCTAAGTCAGACCTGAACCAGGCTACGTCTGAGGGGAGGCTCAGAGGCTGGTTTGGCTCCGGTGAATCCCAGAACAAGCCAAGGTGAGTCCGCGTCATTTACAGGCGTGTCCTCTGGGCTCCAGCGCCTGAAATGGGCCAGTACTCACCAGTACTGAGTACCGGCACTTCTGATTTTTGTCCACATGAGTACCCTTACTTCTTATTGTGTACCACCACCTCCTGGCGAGTCTAAGTGCGCAGCCCTAAACACCTGCATAAGCTTAGCATAGCTACATAAAAAAACATTATAATGCATTTCTAAGGCTTTATAAAACTCTTTATATATGTTTCTACTCGTGCATGGGAACTTATAACAAGGTTTATAAAATATTATAAGTGGTGAACATAATGTAATTATAAGTTCAGTAATGATTTATACCTCCATGCCAAAGTGACAACATTTTATTTAATTAATTTATTTTATTTTATTTGTCAAGCTTTGGACAGAAAACATCATATTTTGTTGAAGACCGAGCTGTAGAACAACTTTTAATTTTGTAATGAAATGAAATGTAATGATTTGTCAATGTATGATGTTATAAATCAATTATGAGGACTTCTGAGCAGTATTTGCTGAGTGCAAATAAAGTGTAAGACACATTTATTTTTAAAATTTTAATTCTTTATTTTCCAAAACGCACACATTTGTGTAACCCAGGAGTCTTCTTTCAAACACTGTTGTCACTTTGGCATGGAGGTATAAATCATTATGAATGCTGAACTCATGATGCATTATGTCCATCACTCGTAATACTTTATAAATGCATGATCATAAACATGTATAATGAGTTGTGTAAAGCCTTATGAATGCATTATAGATATGACCTTTAAGTAAAGTGCTACCAAAGTTTGTACTAACCAGTTATACATTTATGTACAAACTGTGGAAATGTATGTCACATGTAGACCTAATGTATGTAATGAAATTCATACAAAAACACATTTGACGTGGGATATATTACCAAGATACATGCATAAATATAAATATATCCAAGACACGTGATGATCATGTCATCTGACTGCTGACTTCGGGTACTGGCACCTTTTTTGGTCCAATTCAGGCACTGCTGGGCTCCACAGTGTTTGATGAATGCACCTTCTACAACATCAGGGAGGCCTGCGTTCAGCTGTGTTCGCTCTGCTCCATGCTCACTTGAAAATGAAATTGATTTAGTTTACTCCGTTTTACGACCATCATCATCTCATACTATATTTTCCACAAACAGCACTCAAGCATTTCCATTATCTTCATCAACGTGTGTCTACATTTCTCTGTCAAAGAGGCGACTGTGGTTTAGAAAAATGCTCTTCCCTCAGAAAGAAGAAAATCATTCCACCTTGATAGCAGAATAGCTGCCAGTGTAGACGGTCTGAATGGCTACAATGCATTTCTTTTTCTTTCTTTTTTTGCTTGATTATTTTTTGCAAATGTGCTCTGCTTTTTCTTTTTGATGAAGTTACTGTTTTCATACTTCTTTCATTTGGCCAGTTTGATATCTATACTGATGTTAGTGGAGTTTTCTAGGTAACAGAGATGTCAGTTAGTATTTTCTGTTTGTGTAAGAAAGATGTTCCCCATCTGGTAACCTGGCACATCATTAACTAAGAGGACTATTGTGCCCTATTTTCCTCTACAGGCTGGAAGTTTCTCCTAAGGTAGAAAGCAGCTCAGACGCACCCCCTCCCCTCCCTCCTCGCTCCCCTGTCCCCCCGCAGTGCTCCTCCCCCTCCGGTCATATCTCACCTGACGACTGCAATCACACCAATCCCTTCACCCCCTCTCCCTCTCCCTCGTCTCCCCCCGTGATCTCCCCCTCCAACCCCTTCCCCTCACGTATGCAGCGCAATCCCTTTTTTGAGGACCTCATAGCAGAAGAGTCACAGAGGTCCCCCACTTTTGCGCCTTGCTCCTCACCTGGCTCCTCCCCCTTTCATTACACTACTCTCCCGTCCCACCCCTGCACACCTCATGATGTTAAAGCTACAAATATGGTGCACATAAAGCGGGAGCGCCCCAGGCCGGTAGCTAGGCAGATATCTCTCCCTACGTTACTACCCAAAGCTGCCGCGCCTAACCCCTCCGCCCCTCGCTCCATGTCGGAGAGCGCGGGAGAATGGGAGGACTCGTTCGATGCCTTCGCCTCCAGCAGGATCAACTCGCCCAAAGGGAGTCTTCCTCAGAAACAGCCGAGAGCCAGTCCGACATCTCACAGACCTAGTTATCTTCCAGTTAATAACAACAACCACGCACAAGAGCTGCAAACATGCGAGGAGGAGCCACCGCCTTTGCCTCCGAGGAGACTTTTAAGAACTTCCGTGAATGAGATTTACTCTGATGGCTGGCTGCACAGAGGTCAAGAGCTGGCGGTCCATAAAGAAGCCTACCTGCTGTCGCAGACCGGCGTGGCCTCGCTGCAACGCGGAAGAGAAGCAGAATGCAAAAGAAACAGTATATCTCCAGACCCCAACACCAGCAGCGAGACCTCGGACTCCCTCAGCGCTCACTCTCAGCCGTACGCCAATATCACTTCGCCGGGATTCGTGTCCGAAGAAAAGCTCAAAAAGTTCAAATACGAACCTTTGGAAGATGAAACCGACCGCTGGGGAGGGATGTTGTTTGAGCAAGACTTGTACGGACGAATGTGCAGAGGAAACTACGGACAACCCAAAGTAAGTCGTTTATCGTTGAACGCTGAAGAAAGTGCTGGAAATAAAAAGATCACACCTATGAACTCAGGGCCTAAAATACTTATTGATGGTGAGAAATCTGTTGCAGACTTTTTGAACATGCCGCCTCCCTCAAAGCCAGACGCAAAGGCAGATATGACAACCTCTCCAGAAGAAGAGACGGAGTCTAGTCCTCCTGAAACCACATGCAGCAACAACAACGTGTCTTTCTCACTAACTTTAGGCGATCTGAACATGAACGTGAATAATTCAGATTTTGGTTTCATTGATTCCGATGGCTCTTCTCACTCAGAGGTAGCTGATACCCTCAAAGCCATCAAGAGTTTCGGCGGGACTTTTCCACAACCGCCAGAAGCTCCACAGATAGTCGCTTACCACGTAGAGACGGCGACCCCACAGGAGGATATGTTGCCTCTGAAGGACACCTACATACCCGAGATGAACTCTTCCTTTGAAATAACCGCATCGTCTAACAAACTCTTCAAAGTCTCTCCAGTCTGCCAAGACAACTGCCCCGATCGCCGAGGTGCTCTGAATAACGTGGCGCCACGCGATAACTGCAGGGTGAATAAAAGAGAGATTGCTGCTCTGTCGTCACAAAATCAAACATCTAACGCAGCCGATTTTCAAACTGAATCCGGGGAAGTTATATCGAGAAGTGTGGAGGATTTGAAAAAGACACAAAAGGGCTTTGATGATAATGGAAACCCACAAGGACTCAACCAGAAGGAGACATTTCCTGGCGTGGTCAGCGCACGTTTTAGACCGAAAGGAGTGTCCCGACAGAACAGCCCAAGCACCCAAAGCAAAAGTGGAGACGGAGAGTTCGAACAGTTCTTGTCCCTCGTTCAAAACATTTCAGAAGTCAGCGAGGGGCCGTTGTCCTATCAGCCCTCGAAATCAGCTCTTTCTTCCTTACTGGCATTAGTAGACAGCGACCCGCATCCCAATGAGTCCAATACAACACCACAAATATCTTCTGCAGGAAAATCCTCTGACATCAGTTTCGAAGACCTTCACGCTAAAGTAGCACCAAACTCGAAAACCCCTTTAAAGTCAAAGATTGGGCAATCTTTGCAAGAACCCTCCTCTCCCTCCATCCCTCGTGCACTCTCCCTGTCAGCTGATGCCCCTCTCTGTTGCCCCTCCATACATCCCTCGAGCATGGGGCCCAGCACTACTCTGGCCGTGGCCCCCTACACCACCTCCTCCTCCTCCTCCTTCTCCTCCACCACAGACCAGCCCCTGGTCGATGCACGGCACTCACTTTTGCCTGAGGAGACTCAGCCAGCTAGCAGCCTGCCCCGTCAGGAGAGCAGGTGAGAATCCTCACACTAGGATATGACATGTAGGTTTTTACCAGCTGTAGATTTCCACATACAATACAAAACACGCAAAATGTTTTTATTTTGTTGCTCTGGTTGCTTTGTTTACTGTCGGCCTGGCTTGATGTTGAATGCATTTTTATAAGTTCTGTTTTTTTTCATCCAAAATGGTTGGATGATACCTGCTGCATTGTTCTTGGCTTTGCTTCACATTTACGTTATTCATCTCATTATTCAGTTTCTTGTTGGCTATCGTACATCTGTTGTTTTTCTTTACAGTTTGTTCTGCCTAAATTTAGCTACTTTTGCTGCTACTTTGACCACCTGATACATTATGTGCAGATATCTAGACGGACTAAGTACTGTAGGGGTTTGTTATATTACTGAATATAGGGCTGGGCAAAATCTTCTATCCTGATATAGGTTATTCCATATCTTGATAACGATATATATTCAATAAATAAAATAAAATAAATAAAGTCTATAAATAGCCACATGCTAAAACCTATTTTGTATACTCCTGTGTGAATGAAATGCTTGATAAGTACTGAGTATTTTCTCATTTTATTAAGAGCTTTCGTGCAAAATGAGCAAATTGAAGTGAAATTATAGAGAAGAAATAAATAAATAAATATTTCTTGCTGTACACTGTTTGTTAATCACAGTGAACTGAGTGGTAATGTAAAAACAAAACCACAATCTTAAAATGATAGTCCCTCAAAATATTTCACATCAGTTAGTATGTGCTTGTTATTATTAATTTAGACAACGTAATTCTATATCACGATATCTTGACATAATTTCATCACACATCTGATTCCATTAAAAGACGATAATTTATCATATTGAATTATTGCCCATCCCTGCTAGAATATGTTTTTTTTTTTTATCTATGTCTAAGTCAATATAATTGTAATTTCAGACTTTTGGCTCCCCAAAAAACATGGCCATGGCCATGCCCTATTTTATAATGTTAACGAGAGTGAAAAATAGTTTGTGTATCTGCCCCGTGATTCAGATGCACTCCAAAATTTAATGGGTTTATTCCTTGGCCCATGGTCCACTCTTCCACTAAGTTTCATGAAACCGGGCCAGTAGTTTCTCTGTAATCCTGCTGACAAACAGACCCAAAATCAAACAAACAAACAAACAAACAAACAAACAAACAAACAAACAAACAAACAGAACAGAGATAATAAAGGGCAACACTTGTAGTTAAATGTCTAGTGACACACCTGGATTCAAAACAGGAAACAAATAATTCATGCACTTTGTTAGATATGCATCTTTTTTGTTTATACTGTTTACAGCACATAGAGGGGAGAGAACTTCATATTTAGAATAAAATTATGATTTAATTACGTTTGTTGGCTTAGAAACATAAGGACAAAGGACCAGTCACTGTTACGCAACCATATATGCTTTTTACAATCATAAAACAACAAGAGAGAAGTGTTATGTCAGAAACCATCTTTTCTTTCTGCTGTGATCACAAAGTAGCTTTAATAGTTTGTATTCTGATTTCAGTTTCTAAACATCCTCCTTGCTGTTGTTGTATAAATCAACAACGTTTCCCTGTAAGATGATTCATCCTCCAGTAACGAGCGAGTCACTGCACTTGCATTTTAGCACATTTCTTGTTGACTCATATGCTTTCAGTTTTAATGCTCAGAGAACAGTAGATGGTATTGAGCGTTTCCTCTGTATTGCTTACTGTTCCTTCACAGACAGTTCCTTCTGATCTGCTGTGTAGTGTGTGTGACGTTCACTCATAACTGAAATACAGTCACTTGCTATCAGTCATTTGATCATTAGTTATGAAGCAACACTTATAGTGAATATACTGTGTTGAAATACTAGTGCTGACCTCTTTATTTTTGCAGACCTCATCCAGTGAAGCCGTTGACTTCCAGCCAATCAGAGAAGAAAGACGGTCGTTCGGTTCTGGAGAAGCTGAAGTCGACGATCCACCCGGGACGCACCGCCCACCAGGCCGCAGCAGAACCTGAGAGGACTCAGGTACTGTGACACAAACACACAGCTCTACACCCTTCATCACCTTCCATACACAGTATATAAACAATATTTACCTATGTAGCCATTTTTTTGCCAGAAACATTGTGGTTTGCCAAATCTGACTAATGCGACTAAAATGAAATACTCTTGCGCTTTTTTTTTTGTGATATTTCCAACTTCAATGTAAAAAGACATTCCACACCAATTACATGTAACCCAGATATTACTAATACTCTGGTTAGGCGGTGTTTAGTTTAAGTTGTTTACCACTCACACCTTGTGAATGAGTATTATTACTGCCATGAAGTAAATGAGGATATAAAAAAAATTAAAAAAAGACATCAAAGAGGTTACTTTCAGCACTGGGGAGATAAATGCTGATCTCATTAATTCTTTGGCCTGGATAAAAGTTTTCAGGTCATAAAATTATGTTTCTAGTCTTCCTGGGTCTGTTTCTGTAACATAAGGAATAAGGTGATCCTGATGCTCTTATGGGAAAATTAATATCAGGTCCTGCCTTTAAAGGTACAATATGTAACATTTCCACATTAAAATGTCTCAAAACCAACGATGAACAAATATTTGTATTGACGTGAGTAGGATAGGAAACCCCATGTGGAGTCTAGACTCCGTGTCTAGTCTCAGTGTCGGCATAAAGCCTTACTGTACATTCACACCACGCGCAAATAAAATAATCTACTCACTTAATTTGCACGAGTTTGAACACTGGAAGCTTCTGTTTTCATCGCTTCATTCACGGCAGTAGTCCCGACGCTCGCCGCAGAGGTTCAGATATTTCAACTCATGAGATGAGCAAATTTGCGTCATTCAGCCGGAGGAAGTCCCTGCTTCCTTCTGTGTGGTTCTCAAAGTCCCTTCTCTGCAGCTGGGGTGGAGCGCCGCACAAGATGATTGTGATCGGTTTAAAGAAATATAAACAGGTCAGGGAGTTGTTTCCACTATACCAGAGCGTGGACACAGTGCTGTGGAGATAGGTCTGGCTACATGAGACTAAGACACTGGTGGTGGTGGTGAGATGAAGAGATTGACAGCAGCGACTTGATTGGCTGATAGAGAGCGTGGCAATATTTGGTTTAACTAAAAGAGTTAATCAGGGAGAGAGAGAGAGAGAGAGAGTTGTAGATGAATAAAGACAGTCTTCCTGATTGAACTTCAACTTACGCTGAGCGTCATTAAGTTTTTAACATGTCTTACTAAATTACAGAAAGCTATTAGGTCCTCAGACTATTTAATGCTTCCATGAGCATTTATTAACACCAGCAGTGCACCCTGTGTTATTACACACACTGCTTCCTGTGACTGACTTCATTTTTCACCACCTGCTACTCCCCACCACACGCCATAGTAAGCTATTTAATATCCATTTAATATCCATTTAATATCGTAATAAGCCAATCATTTTAATTACAGTTTCTCATTTAATGGAATAGTTTGACATTTTGAGAAATACAGTTATTTGGTTTCTTGCTGAGAGTTAGATGAGAAGATTGAAACCACTCGTGTCTGTATGTTAAATATGAAGCCACAGTCAGGAGTATTCATCTAATTTTATTTCCAATTATAATTTTGGCTCCCAGCGATTCTGAAAACAAGATAATCGAGATGAAGCAATTGTTGCGCCGCATTCCGTTTCGCAATAATGCTCACGTTTTGTCTCGTCTTTCACCCGTTTTCACTGAGTTACTGACTGGAATATGTTAAATATATTTTTTTAGGAGTTTTCAGTAGGTTGTGGCAATGCACTACAATATATTTGATTCAATTTATTTTGGTCTCATTTATTTTTATTCAACCTCTGTAGTCTCATTTAGCCACTTGTTAGCAACCGCCTTTTTAAACACACGTAAAACCTTCACCAGCGGGGTATTTACTGACATGTTTTATGTCATAGAACAAAACATTAAAATCTCTGAAGCTTGTGTTAACCACAGACCTTATTTCAGACGTCTAAACAAAAGCACATTAAAAAAACACACTGACTTCCAGACGAGGGAACCGGAGGTGCAGAAATGCTAACTGATTTTGAAACTACAAACTTAGTTCCCTGTCCTGCTCCCTGTCTCTCGCAGGTGACCGTGGACATGTCGGCGCAGTACCAGCACCTGACCAACATGGAGCTGATCACGCTGCTGCTGCAGCAGGAGATGGACATGCAGAAGCAGGACGCGGCGTCCGAGCGGCAGGCGGCGCAGCTGCACAAATGCGAGGCTGAGCTGAAGAAGGTGAAGTTACAGGTTCGAGACCTGGAGGACTACATTGATAATCTTTTACTGCGGATCATGGAGCAGACGCCCACGCTGCTTCAAGTGCGCACTAGACACAAGTGACGACAGCGCGAGTGTGTGACATGACGTACGATCCTCTAGAATACTGTTTCCTCAAGAGTGGGTGGAAAACACGGGGTTCTTATTTAAGATTGGGAATCACTGTTCTAGAGACAGTTACAGTCAAACAAATGCTCCACGAAATCTGATCTCACAATCATCCAGGTCTTCTCACTGCTGATACTGCCTTGTTGATGTAGACACGATATTACCCAACATGCATGCTGGTTACTATCCCAATTTGGCACGAACAGAAAACAGAATAAATTACTATGAGAAAAAGCTTCTATCAAAGCCAAACGATTATTTTACTCATGCTTTGTAGAATAATTTAAAGTAGTCAGCTGTTGTCAATTTAAACTTTAAACACACTGCTTTCACACATGCATTAAAATACAGGCTGGAGAAAACACTTTTTGGAAGTGCATTTAAAATGCTCTTCAGGGATTAAAGTAGTTCCTCTGGCAAGATATGATGTTAACTCAAGTAACCTTAAAATTACAGCTGTCAAAGTACAAAAATGACATTTTTAACAACGGTTTTATGAAATTGTGCACAAAGGTTAACTTGAGGTAATTACATATTTTCAAATAGAAGTTAAGAAATGCTACAAAAAAAACAGCAACACGTCATAAAATGCTGCACTGCAATGTGAATACTATAAAAAGAGACGTTTCTGCATTAACATCGCTGTATGATAAGCAAAATACAATATTCATGTTTGAGCCAGAAAAGTGGATGAAGACTTATTGTTTGCATTTTGTTTTGTTTTTCATTCTTGCAAAATACTGTGTTCATTATATTCTTATTTCTTGTTACATGCTAAAACAAGAATGTTTTCATATATTTTGTATGTTTTATTTCCATTCTGCACTTTTTGTTTTGTTGAAATGGCAATATTTTGCTGTAGGAATAACACAGCATCAATGCAGTAGATAAGAGTATTATAAGTTATTTCTATAAAATACTTTTGTCATGATAATATATTCTCTAATGTCACTCTAGTACCACTGTAGCTACTTGCAATGCTTTACATGACCGCAGTACTGTACTGTAATACAATAAAGTGCACATGAGCCAAAGTTTCTGAGGTGCTTTTGTTGTTTGTTTGACATATGTATGTATGTATGTATGATATGCATGACATGTATGACATGCATGATGTGCTGCAGCAGTATGTGTGTCTCTCCACCAGAGAGCACTCTTTGCTACAAACCTGCTGGTTTGTTCTCTGCTTTTGATTTTAATCTATCTGATTTATTGGAGATGATAATGTTGTAAATCGAGTCTATTGCATTTATAACAAATGTTGACAAATTGTCCTTGCACTGCTGACCACTTCACTTCTGTCTCTCGTAGATTTCAGATAATGAAATGCTGGTTTACATTCATTTCTGCTCTAAAACAAAATCTAACAATATGTTGTTTATAGACGCAGGAGATTTTCTGTTTAGACTGCGCAGTCTGTACACTAAAAAAAAAAAGATCCAGCAGGAGATTTACATGCAAGAAAAAATAAGATGTGAGAATAGAAAAGTTGTCTCCAGTGGTATGAGAAATATGCATATAATTTTCTTAAGTAAAAAAAAATGAAAGAAAAAAAAGGAATACCAATACTTTACTAACAAGTACAAGTCCTGCCTTCAAAATCGTACTTAAGTAAATCAAAAGTATTCAATATGCAGAATTTCCCATTTGAAAATCGTATATTACTGGATTATATTTAGTGATGCATTAATGTGTACATCGCTAGATATTTTTAATTACTTTATATATTACTGGGCAGTTTAATTTATAATAATCTGTCGTAATCTGAATCTGTAAACTAAAGCTGTCATATAAATGTAATCGGGTAGAAATGTAAAGTAGCATGAAATAGAAATACTCAAGTAAAGTACCTCAAAACTGTACTTAAGTACAGTACTTGAGTAAATGTACTTAGTTACATTCCAACACTGAAACATAATGATATAGGGATGGGGTTGTGCAGTAAATTTAATTCACGGAGAGCATGATTCCTTATTATTATCATGATTATTATTGTTATTATTAATATTATCATTAATTATTAAGGTTTTTTTTAGTACATTGGGATAGATGTCATGATAAAATGTGCTGTATGATTAAGGTTTATAATAAGGACTAATGCACATTTAATAGACTTTAGTCAATTTGAAAGCAGCAGTGTTTTGCCCTCGGCCACTTAATGACAAGAGAATAATGAAAGTGTCCAGTGTGGTGACTAATATTTATTTGTTCTCCCTCCAGCTTATTTATTCTTTTCTTTCTTTATTATGGAGTGAGCAGGCGGCTGATCGTTACTCTGCAGGCCACGCCTCCTCACACAATGATTAATTGGGGCACCTATGGGTGCATCAACTGTTATCTCTCCCAAGATCAATCCGAACAGTTATGCAATAGCTTGCCTTTCACCTTATTGATTATTTGGGATGTGTAGTCATGCGGTGCAACTTTGCCAGCGTTAACGCAAACGAGAGGACTACACATCCCGACAGACGGAGCGGCGCGCGCTCCACTAGTTACACACCGAGTGTAGTTCGCTACTTGAAAATCCGTTTCAGTTCATTAATAAATAAATAGTTCGGTGTCATGGCGGAATCTGCAGCCTGTCCTGCCTTCCAGCTCGGGAGACCGAGATACGAGCAGGTAAGTCTTCTCTATCTCCCGTCAAACGCGCTTTAATGACGTTTTGTTTTTTTAGGCTTTCGGGTGAAAAGCAGCTCGTGCATCCTCCGCCCTGCGGCTGCTCTCCTTCTCACACTTTGTAGCGAAAGTTGCCTTTCATCTTCGGACCGATTCTTTGTTATGAAACCGCAACAACTTTGAACTGATAATGAACTTCTGAGCGCGATTGGATTCGTTTTGAGTTTATTATAGTTTTACTGGCGGAAATAATCGTGTGTGTGCAGGTTGATATCGCTGTTTGTCATCTCCTCTGACAGATTTCACACCCTTTGCTTCGCTGCTGCTGCTGAAAGATTATATCAGACTGCTCAGGTCTGCACACAGGCACTGCCATCTCGTGCGTCAATTTAAAGGCACTTTATCACGATTCATGCGTAACTGTTTGTTTTTTACTCTTTTTATTTGTATTTTAAGCAGCTGTTGGGTATTTCTGATACAATATCTCCCACTATGCGCATCATTTTGTACAATAATTTAATCCAAATCATACTTTAACACCCTCAAGTTTATTTTTTCCCATGATGCTTTCTGCAGACTGACTCTGGCCCCACATGTGATCGAGATTAATGGGCTGTACGTTCTTATCTGACGCCCATTACTCAATTTTCCGTCCTCAGAAATGAATTTGCATTGGTCAGCCCTGAAAGATAATGTGACCTTCACGTCAACTCTGATGGCACATTAACTGAGGAAGCTGCACGCTGGTTACATTTAAATTTCTAAGGCTTCTTTCTTCAGAGACATTTATTAAACTACAGTCTAAAGGAAATTATTCACACCATGGCACTGCACAGAGCAAAGGTCCATAGACAGATTGTGTAAATAAGTCACTAAACTTTTTGATCTGTTATTGTTTCAACTGATAGGAGCTATCAGTGCAACCCTTTATGACAACATGGAAAAACTAAAGGGACAAAAAGACGTAAAGAAAGAATTATCTTAAATTTTGAGCCGACTTTACTTCTCGCACGTATGGTGACAGAATACTCGATTACTGAATTTTTTCAAGTAAAGTGGCGTCTGGGTCAGAGCCTCAGTTTGAAGTGAGTGGAAAAGTCAATCAAATAACTGCAAAGAGACACAAAACAACTCCAAAACAACTCCAAAATGACCGCAAAGAGATGCAAAATATCCAGAAAGAGATGCAAAATGGCAACAAAGAGATGCACAACGACCACATAGGGACGCGAAATGGCCACAAGATATGCAAAATGACCACAAGGAGAAGCAAAATGACCACAAAGAGACACAAAACGACAACAAAGAGATGCAAAATGACCACATAGGATGCAAAACAGCCACAAAGAGATGCACAATGACCACATAGGGATGCAATAGGACCATAAAGAGACACAAAACGACCACATAAGGGTGCAAAATGACCATATAGGATGCAAAACGGCCACAAAGAGACACAAAACGACCATAAGGATGCAAACTGACCACATATTACGCACAACGTCCTCAAAGAGACACAAAACGACCACATAAGGGTGCAAAATGACTATATAGGATGCAAAACGGCCACAAAGAGACACAAAACGACCATAAGGATGCAACCTGACTACATAGGATGCAAAACGACTACAAAGAGACACAATATGACCATACAGAGATGCAAATCCACCTCAAATAGATGCAAAACAGCCACAAATAATGACTACAAATAGACAAAATGACGTTGTTTTGGTCTGGGGGTCTTGTTCTTATGTAGCAGGGGTGAGTGACCAATTAACACAGGATATTGCATGATTCACAAAAAGCCTAAGTATCAGTTCATTCACACCGTTTGTCTCATGTGAATCACAATTTCTTAGCGATTACCATCAGAAATTCTTCTTTCAGATCAGCATCTTTTTAAAGAAGAGAGTAATGAGTCCTTGGTTGCCGGCTTCTATTGCTGATGGTTTTTCTAGTAAGAACCCCATAAACCTTTTTATTTTTCCATCTTTAACCTGAAGTTCGTGTGGAGTTGATAAAGGTGTCGTAATACTTTCAGTCCCTTGCATCAAAGCAGTTAAAATTAGGCCAATCTTTGAATCAGCATAAATCTCGCTCCGTTTGTCTGTGCTTTCTGCCGCGCTCCGTCTCTGCTATAGCCTTGTTGTGTACTCTCCGGGGAGCTGAAACTCATGCATAATTAAAGCGGGCTCCTCACATGGATCCTCAGTCTACCCCACTCTTACAAAACAGCACTGCAGCACATATGGCCTGTCAGAGGAGGAGACATGTGATGGAGGAATGGCAGCAGTGGCAGGAAATCCAGGGTTACAGTAAAGGAAAGATGGTTTATTTACAGTCTTTCAGAGGACTGCATATTGTTTCCAGTCATTCCAATTAGGACCCGATGCTGAACAGATAATTAAATATAGAAGGGTTTGTTCCACTCTGTTTTCTGCCCTTCATAACTGATAAATGTCTCTGAGGGAATCTGATTGAAGCTGCCATGTTTTCGCCCATCTGGTTTGCCAAAGAGACTCTTGGCATAAATTGCTGTTGGGCCTTTTGAGACTGTTGGCACACGCGTACTTAGCAATTGGCATTCTGATGAAGACAGTAAAGGGAGCAGAAAACAGGGCACTTGACCAGCAGCTCCAAGCCTCACTCGGAGGAATGTGTTTCGTAAATGTAAACTTACTGAGATTGTTTAAAAGTTCATCTCAAAAGGCACATTTTACTTTTACATCGCCGTTGTATTTTATTAGCAAAGACTTTGCCATCCATTTTTTATACTTTTGATCACTGGCTGTGTTTTGTAGGGCTGTCCTCGATTAAAGAAATTCTTAGTCGACCTAACAATCGCATGATTTTGTCGACTAATCGATTAGTTGATTAAATCGAAAGATCTGTAAAACTGAGTTTCTCCACCAAGAATCATACAAAAGCACCACTTTAAATCTTGTGTTTAGTTTCTTGGAAATAACTTAATTCAGCATGAAAATAGCAGAAGAAATGACTAATCGATGAAAGAAATCTTAATTGACTAAGACCAAAACGACCGATTAGTCGACTAATCGGCTAAGAGGGCAGCCCTAGAAATGATTAATTGATTAGTTGATTAGTTGATTGACATTTTTCATGTAAAAGTTGATGGTCCCAGCTTTTCAAATGAGAGAATAATTTGCTTTTCTGTCTTACTTTGCAGAAAAAAATAATATCTTTAAAAAATTTTTTTTACGGTTTCTTAGACAAAAGAAAACATTTCATGACTTCAACTTGGGCTCTAGAAGATTTTTCTGTTTTCTGATGTTCTGCAGACCAAATGATTAAATCAAGAAAATGCACCACTTTAAATCTTGTGTTTACTAGAGATGTGCTCATACGTTTCTTGGAAATAAGCAGCATTTCAAAGTGTCCGTTTATTGATTTCTCAGCAAAGATTTGTGCATTTGCACATTCTTGACTGTTGGGAACAAAATACTGTGAAGAGAAGCTAAACTTAAAGCTCATTTTACTGATGAGTTTCTGCATCTCATTGCGTCTCATTGTCCGACATGGAAATTTAAACATACAGCAATTGTTAGACATTTAGGGAAATACAAAGGGTTAAAAAAACGATATCTCTGTTTTTATTTATTTTCCCTCAATCATGCTTTTTTATGTCCAGTCCAGGGAATATCAATCAGAGGGGTGTTTGGTTGTTTTGATGAGATATTTAGATTTTCATAAAGCATTTTTTTTTACTGTGCACTCAAGTGAACACCAATCCAACTGGTGTTGCTTTACTCATTTTAATGGCTTTTATCTGTTTTTGCATATGAACTTGAAGCTTATTCTCTTTCTGGCAGAGATTTAGATGAGAGGCTTGTTACTGTTTATACAGTAAATATGAAGCTACAGCCAGCAGCCTCTTAGCTTAGCTTAGCTTAGCTTAGCTTAGCTTAGCGTAGCTTAGCTTAGCATAAAGACTGGAAACAGGGAAACAGCTGGCCTGGCTCTGACCAAAAGCAACAAAATCTGGCTACCAGCACCTCTAAACCATAGATTGTAAAATACTCTAAATTCTTAAAAGCAAATGATCGTATTTCCCAAAATGTTGAACTATTCCTTTAACAAATCAAAGTGATCACAGTTACCATTAAGGATGTCGAGGTCATGTCTTCAGTCTTGTTTCTGGGAATTTTAATGACCTGAGGAGAAGTTTACGTGTTTATTTCAAGGCTGAGTTTGTTATCTTTAAATGTGACATTTTTTGTGCAAAAACTTAGAAAAGTTTACATACCAAACAATAAACTGTGCTTACTGTGACTTTATAAATACATACATGCCATTTTTAAATCAGCAGTGTGCAACAGAGAAAGCGATGTTTTTAGTAACTGTAAAACTAGTGAGCACAAAGCAAAGTGAGCAGTGATACATCCTGTCAGACTTCAGAGGACTTTATGAAATTATCCATTCACAGAGGGGAGGATGGTGTGCTGTTATTATGTGTCTACTTTCATTAAGAATTAACTTTGTCCTACTGTCTTTTCCAGGGTTCATTCCTCGGTCGACTGAGACACTTCGTGGACATCATTGACCCCAGCACCTTGTTTGTGTCCGAGGTAAAAAAATAAAAAAAATAAAATCTGTAAAACGGTTTATATGTTGCTTATAGATGTTTTCACAATCTTGTTTCAACACAAAGTTTGAGCTTCCATCCATCAGAGTTTTAAAACTGTAACAGATGATCAGAGTTGTAATACAGCTGTTCATATTTAGACAACATTAAACATTTGTAGAGCTGAAACCATTAACTGATTAGTCAACTGACAGAAAATCAGTTTTGAAAATAATCGATTAATCGTGAAAGTTGTTATTCAAGCAAAAATGCCAAGAGTTTTCTGGTTCCAGCCTCTCAATGTTACTGAACGGGCCTGCAGGGGCCCGAGGGGCTCAGGGGGCCCCTAAGCCAGATCATCTGTGTGAAGTCGCTGTAATTAACTTTGCATTTCTTGTTGCATAGTCAAAGAGTTTAGTCATTCCAGCCAATAACAGATCCAAAAGTCCGACTGAAAAACTGAAGGAATAGCTTAAAGAATCCATCATGACACATTTTAATTGAGTGTTTATCCCCTCAGTTTATCTATAGAACTTTAGAGAGGCTGAGTACAATATGTAATATGGGCCATCTGACTATGTGAGGAGAAATCCAAAAAACAAGTGCAAAACAACAGCATTAAAATCCTTGGCTCGGTGCTCGAGTACCTGAAGCACGCCTGCAGTACAACCGTGAGCACCCGGAGTATTTTTTCTTTCAGCATTAAAAGAGAGTCGGTCGTAGACCATGTTATTATTTATTATTTCATGGTGTATCACTTGACTGTATGTTTTCGTGTTAGACCTTAATTGGGACAAGTGAGATTCCTTAAAAAAAACTATTTAGAGTAGTTTATACTATAGGGGCCCACCTCTTGCAAAAATCAGGGGATGCCCTATTTATTGCAGATATATTATTGCCACTTTTCAAGAAACAGAAGCTTGTGTGGGCTACAAATGTCCGTTCCCATTAGATTAATGAGTAGAAACTGCTGGATGGAGGGCACTGTTAAAGTAATTAGTTAATGTGCTGTTAGACAGTAGGTAATTAATTTAAAAAAACATTCTGACAAAACATTGGATGGCCACTTTTCACTAAAACCAAACAATTAAATGATGAATTGACAAAGTATTTGGCAGATTATTAGATGTTAATAACCGGTCGTTGCAGCTTGGCTTCTTTTGTAAATTACAAAAAGAGGTTTGTAGATAAATACGTTTATATTTCTCAGAGTAATGTATCAAAAATGTTTTCACTTGGTATCAGTGTAGAAATGCAGGTATTTTGGTTTAGAAAAACTTGAAATCACGCCAAAACATTAATACACTCTCAGTCTAATTAAGCCCCATACTTTTTTCTTTTTTTGTATTTAGAAACGATTGACAGAATGCATGAAACTACTTGATGACTATAAACATGGCGAGGTTCCACCTGGAGTGTCTGATGTTCAGGTGAGTTTTTATTGTCACTGAAGTGATGCAATACAGTGCACACTATGTTGCAGTATTATATGATGACATGTGTTAGTACACATTACAAAGTATGTAGTGACAGTACGGCTGGGCGATGGCCAAAATCTTCTATCCCAATATAGGTCATTTCATATCTCGATAACCATATTGCATGTTTTCTGGTAATTCAATAAATAAATAGTCTATTTGAAATAGCCACATGGTAAAGCCTATTTTTGTTTCCTCCATACTTGATGTTCTATGGTTTGCTCCAGCTTCTCTCCCATGTGCAAGGATCAGAATGTAAGCTGTCGTCCAAATGACGTAAATATTGCCGCAGGTTTTTCGACATTGTGATAGAAATTATATAGAAAAATATATACAATAGACATTGTTATATCATTTTGATAATATATATTGTCATATTTCCCAGCCAAAGTCGTTGCTGGAGCAAAACACACTCAGTTAATGAGCATCTCCTAACTCAGTGTAGTGTAGTGGCACCGGCAGCCGCAATCCTGTACGCACCGTGCACACATTTAAAAAAATTATTTTGTACAGTTGGGAGTTCTGCACCAGTCTGGAGCCGTAATCTGTTGTTGTTACCGGGGCTGTTGAGGGAGAGCGTTGTTTTCTGTGAGACATTGCGACTCGACTGGGTTTTCACCAGGCACGGAAATGCTGCGAGGCGCCGCGAGCAGAAAATTCTCGGGCGAGCTGTTTCCATCAGAAGTGCATTTCTCCGCGCCGATCGACAAGTGATTCTGATCCTCTGCTGTTTACTAACCACACATGGAGCTGATTTGTGTCGGTGTGTGTGTCGGTGTGCAGGCTGCATGTTTGTGTGTCTCCCTGCTCCAAGCAGCACGCAACAGACAAATATTTGGATAATAACGTCATTTAAAAAGCACAATCACAGATGGTAGTGATAGGTAGCGTCCTCTGTTATTTCTAATAAATATAGTGGATGGAATTTTATCATGTGGGGGGTAGAAATAGGGGGAATTGTAACTCCAGGAAAACAGCAGCTTCTTGTGCGTACTATGAAATAGAATCCTGTCAGTGCCACACATATATGTAAATATATATATATATATATACACACATACATGTATATAAACCTAATGATTAATTATGGTTCT
>JAOVVB010259537.1:0-19288 GCA_028570985.1 Heterobranchus longifilis
GGGCCCGGAGCAAGCTGGAAAGATCCACCTAGAATTTGTTGAATCAAATCCTTGCACCTGGATATAATTGTCCTGCTGCTGTGCTGGGAGTTGCCTCTGCCACGAAGAGAGCAAATTAGTGGCTCGAAAATGGCGACCTGTCAAGACACGCAGCCTCACCTGGTATCATATTTTACCAAGACAAAACGCTTTCCTTGCATTGCTTGTTAATGATTATTTTGTTTACGGGCTCGGGTAAATACACCACACTGAATTGCCGAGATGATGAGCATGAAATCAAGCCGCACAACACCAAACAATGCCGCAGTGTGTAATAGCTCCTCAAAGTGCTAAATGAATCATTTACATGTGAACTAAATCAAACGCAAATGCTTTTGTTCGGTATTTAAACCCTGTTTTATTTTGTGTCGATTTATGTTTCATGCGCTTTTTAAAGAAAAGATCAATCATAAGTCAACATCTGGTTTGGTATCGAAACAATGCGCATGTATTATCTTTGTAGTTCGCCATATGGATACATGATAAACAAAGGATTTACATAATCATCTGCGGAATTAACATGTAGTAATAGTAATATCTATCAGACTCTTGGGTGAAACCAAACTTTAATCACTTCTGGGGAGTCCTTTCATCTGGATTCTTTCAAATCTATAACTTAAACACACTAAGCCGTCATATGTGCAAACTCACTTATGTGCGGCTGCTTTGGGTCAGCCTGGAGTCTCGCCGATTGTGTGAGGGGAATAGAATTACATCTTCTTAACTAAATAATGCAGTTTAGCGAGATGGCAAGGATAAAGAATTACAACCACGGGGGGTCTGGACAATAACTACGAGCATTGATGAATCTTGTGGAAGATAACGCCGGGCTTAAGCATTCCTCTAAGAATATTAATAGAATACCCTCTATTTATATTCCTTAATAAATCCCAGCTGTATGTGGAGTTTATGGTATTCATTTCCAGCAGTGACAAATTAGTATTGTTACATTGCAACAACAACAAAAAAAAAAAGATTATCACACGTTTTTTTAATTTAATTTTTAATCTTGGCAATTGTAGAAAACACCATCATTGATCACATTTTTCTTTTTAAAATTGCCAACTTGCACTTTTGTATCCCATGTGGATAAAATATGAGCAAAAGCTTTGAGATAAAAATGATAATTAAAATCAGATTTTTGAATTAAAACTGTTATTCAGTTTAATGGACTGGAGTGGAGGAAGACTTTTGTATTCTGTTTCTGTGAGTCCTCATGGGAGTGTTATTTTGGGCTGGACCTGGCAGGGTGTTAAAGCAGTGTGGTCAGAGTATGGTTAGGTGTATAATGGTTGCTGGGTGAAGCCATATAAGCAATGTGGCAGCTCCGTGGCCTCTGAATGTTTTCAGTGGGAGAGGGAAACACGTTTTGGAGCTCAAAGAAAGTCGACAGCGGAGTCCAGAGTTTTGCATTTTTCTGCACATACTCACGTTTTTTGGCCTGGAGGCAAAAGCTTGCTACACTTTCCCAACTATTTTTTTACAATGTAAGAGTTGAAATTCAATGAAGTAATGGTTTCAGGGCCATGTAAAAAAACATCACCTCATTTGACTTCAAGGCATGAAAACAAGTGTTCCCAGTAATGCACAGAAAATATGCATCCAGTTGTCTCATTCACAGACGATGAAAGAGGTTTTCGAGAAAGCAATTGCTAAATCTGGAGTAATCCATCAGGGTTTCTCCGTCTCTGCACCTGCATGGTGAGGGGCTCCTCAGGGGAACGGGGGGGGGCGATAGACAGTGTGGTGCGTAGTCTAATGGTTGAATCAGCTGGCAGGTGTGCCCCCAAAAGTTTCTCTGCCACCTGCACACTGGACAGTCCATAAATGGTGTAACTGTTGTATTGCTTAGCTGGACAGAGAGACACACCTGGACCAGGCTGAATTAAATGCTTAATGGGTCTGTCGTCTTCTACTGGAGAAAAAAAAAAACCTGTGAATCTTTTGAATCTCCTTCTCTTTATTTTAAAGCCTCACACATGCCTTGATGAAGATGCAATAACATAAAGAAATCCTCTATTGAGCTGCTATATCCTGAAAAATCACACGATGTATTTCTGGGACGATCAGTCGTCTGTCGAGGATGTCTGATGATCATTGAGGATACTTGTTGGCAAACCAAGATGTGAACAGTAGAAGATAAATGCGGTATTGAATTGCTTGTCTAATGACACGGATTGAACAACAGTCTAAGTGGCTTTGAGCTAATAGAGACAAGCAAAAAGCTCAGAAACACCAATATTTTCTTTTAAGTTGGAATAAATTGACCCCTTCCGGCCCCCAGAGTATCGCTGCGGAGCTTGAATGGCCATTAGTGCCATCATAAAACAAATGAATCCAGCAGCAGATCCAAGAAAGCTGATGCTAATTTCCAACTACAAAATTCAAAGTAAGCAATTACAAGAAAAGAAGCTCCAGGTAGTTATATTCCCTCTGCTAGCCTTGCTTGTGGTCTCTTTAGAAGTTTCCCAACATTTTATTCACAAATTAATCAGATCACTATCAGAGTCGCATGCTGCATATCTTTGATTTCTTTTATGTAGATTCAAAAGAGACTTTTTTTTTTTAACAGATCAGTGTATCATTATTACAATAACGATAATGTCATTGTAATAAACTGGTGTTTCTGATGGTGTCACCCTCTTTGGCATCACTCTACATGCAATTACTGATACTAATACTTCCATTAATTCAAGCAAATATGGATTTCAATGAAGAAGCTAACAACTGAAAGCACCCACAACACAGATAGTAGTAGTTTTATGTACATCAGATGTTGCTAACTACTTAACCATGTTGCTGTTAGTTGTATTAGTCTGTGATTCTTTATTACTTTTGAAGTATTGAAGATTAAAGTTGAGCTGAAATGGAAATTCGAGTTTTGAATACATTCATTTGATCATTGTGCGGCTAACAGTTGCAGACTGATTGACAGGTGTATGTCATGATATTATTGGTTGATACTGATTAGTACTACAGTAGATTACATAAGCACCTGTATTTTTTTTGTTTTACAGGAAGAAAGAAATAATGGATTTTGATTGTTTTTTAATATAAAAATACCAAGACACGCAATTTTTGTAATTTCTTTGGCATACATTGTTAAACAGGTGCACAACGGGACCAGAGATGTGGTTTAAAAGGGTTGAAAATGCATTTTTCATTTAGACTTTAAGAAAGATATTTTTAAATTAAGGCTTTATGTGAAATCATGGTGTATGTTTTGTTGCCACAGAGGTACTGTGTATGGTATCTGTCAGACAATATGCGTTTGTTTAATTTGGTATGTTCCTTGCCAAGACCCCAGGGACAGCACTGGTATGTGGAGTAGCATGTTCCTGCAAAAGAGGAAGCTGCAGTTTCAGGACCGCATTTCTAGGACCCTAGTTTTTTAGATGCTAGAATGTAGTTACCGAATGTAACTGCATGACAACATGGACATACTGCGCAGACGTCAACACACTGATGGTTATTTGAACACTGCTACAACACGACACAGTGAACAGCTTAAATACGAGGCCAAACAGCAATAATCTACTTTATAATTCATTATACATGAAGACGTGACTCACCTTATGAGTAACGAGATGTAACCCTAACCCCCTTACAGGGTACGTGAGGCGGTTTTGGCACGGTGGCCAGAGTTGGAATTGCAGGTCACATGGCACCCACTGACCCATACACAAAAAAAACATGATTAACATTTTTCTAACCATCACAAATACTCTGATATTTATTTTGAAGCCATTATGTCCAATACATTTTTTTTTTTTTTTTAAATCTCAAAAAGCTGTATTAAAAAAAAGAAAAACGCAGAAACCCAAAGACCTATTTCAGCATGAGCCTGGTGAGCACGCTTTATTGGAATGCATGGGGCGCCATCTTGAAACACAGCATCCAGTTCCTTTAATACATCCACAGTATGGACCTCGCAGGTTGTTTAGCATTAACGGTTCTTTGTTATCAGAATGGTCAAATCACTAACTGTACACACTCAGCGACGTGCAATCTAAAATACTTTAATTAATAATAAAAGTTTAATACTTCACAACACCGTTCATTATCATACCTCCACACACATGAATACAAAACAGTATTTACAATAATTACACTAATAACTGCAGTAATTACAATCCATTATATAGATGACATTATTGTAATTTGTTCTTCAATTCCAAGTTAACAGCCTCATCACACAAACCCAACACCGTCAACAAAAAACTTGTAACGTTCAGCGACTAAAACTACCATGCCAGTTTTTACTTGATCTCATCATTAAAGTGATAAATATGCATTACATAACTGTTTGTTTTGATAATGTCATTTATGATGTTTTGAAGCTACTTTTACTAATCATGATTATCTCGTGTTTTATAATAACAGGAAGATCATTCGTTTTTTCATCTTTAAAACATTGTGGCACCTGTCTGGTACGTAAATGATGCATCTGTCTTATTATTATTAATACTGTGTGAATAATTTGGTCACAGTTCTCGTCACAGCTGAGATGTGTGATTTAAGGAAGAACAGGCAGTGGGGAATGGAAGGAAAGGCAGATTTACTGTCTACTGCGCTAATGGCTGCAAGCTTACACTATTTGATGTTTATCTCCCTGATGATATCAGATACAGCTTCTCGATTTTTGAACTTTTCGTTTTCAACGCGGAGCTGCCGAGCCAGCCGGAGCTCCCAAGTGTACTCTTGGCGTGGGCCAACCCCGTCTGCGGCGCATTAGTTTCTAGTTCTTGAGGTTTAATCTGTGGCAGCAACATATAGTGTAACAGCTCCCCAGAGAGAACCAGCGATTGCTCTCCAGTGCATGAGGTGATATTATGTTTAATGTGTCGGTTTATTCCTTGAGGGGTTCCCAACATCTGGCAGGTCTTGAATTGTTGGGACGCTCCCACTCTTTCACTTCTCCGGATTATCTTCTTCTTTTTTTTACACCTTTGTATTTTACAGTCGTCATTATTAATTATAGGCAAAGGAAAGTATTAATATCCTGTTGTATTTTTTTCAGTTTCTGTCCTTGTTTTGTTGATTTCCTACAACTTTTTTTACACTGAATATAGCAGCATATGCCATCTGGTAATACAAACACTATTTGCACTCACATGTTAGGATACTCTATTTAAGTTTCAGTGTTAATCAACCTCACACTAGAGCTGGGCACTAAATCGATTTTATTTATGGTTTAGGATGATGTTTAAAAAATAAAATCGTTTTTCACTTTAATTTGGATATAATTATGGCACAGAACCCCCCGAGCTCTAGTTCACAGTAACGCAGTGTCGGTAACGTGTCTGTGTTTTTGTTCCGGTGCTCTGCACAGATCTGACACCCGCATGACTGCTCTCATCCCCGCCTCTCTGAAACTCTGTGTCGCGATCTCTGTGCCGAATCGACACCGCCGTAGCATGGGCTGCCGGTAGACAATAACCTTGTATTTTTAGATTCATAAAATGCACCCAAATTTCACGAATATGTAGATTATTACAGCAGACATTCCTGTAATCTTACATCGCAGCGTCTGCTGTATTAGCCTTGTGTTTACTATGTGTGTATTTGCATATAGAGCGGGGAGTGAGCTCCGATCACAAGTGGTCACTCAAGACGCATGTTAATGCCAGATTTGGACAGGGTCATATTGTCATAGTGTTTTTTTATTCAGGCATGCAATACATTTTACAAGAGGTACCTTTTATTTAAAAAAAAAAAAAAAAAAAAGGGAAGGTTTGCCTTTATTAATCCCAATAGGGAAATTCATCTTTGTTTGTTTGCTTTTGTTAAGAATTTTTAATACATTTAAAATAAAAACAAAACATATTTGAATAATTAGTTTGTCTTTTGTAGTTTCTTTTTTAAGAAAATCCATTAAAATCGCAAATTGTGTGTGATGTGAAAAAATCGGAGATTTTATTTTCAGGCCATATTGCCCAGCACTACCTCACAGGTACGTAGAGCGGCTCTCTGCGGGCCCCCTCTGCTGCCATCTCTTAGTTAGCCGTCCCATATAGAGGCCAGCTCCCTGCAGTAAAAGACCCCGCCGGAAACTGGGTTTGATTTGTTGATGTGAGTGCGCTGAGGGCAGAGTGGGGGCCAAGCATTAATGGGGTCGAGACAATAGGCCATCACTAATCAGAGACCTCAAGGTTGCCATGAGGTTAATTGTAATGCAGGTGGCACTAGGGGAGGGGGCGAATAAGAAATGTCGACTCCTTTACTGCCTTGGCGGCCATTGTGTTCTAACATTAAGCCCTGGGGCTAGGATTTGGCTTTCTCTCTCGCTCTTTCCCCTGTGTCCTCTTTACCTTTTAATTTCTTATTATCCGCTGATTCCCATTGAACCTCCATGGGTTAAAGAAAACCTTTTGCCACATGTCAAAAGGAAATGTTAATATTGAGCCTGTCCTGGCTGTTGTGATGCGTGGCAAACCATTGTGTGATTCAACAGTGCATTTCACATTCACTGGAAGCACTCCTGTTGCATCATTGTTATTTGTTTAAACTGACAGAAACAGCAGACCCTGCTTGCTTTTGTGTCAGTGAAAGACCATCTCCAAACAAGAGCCGGGTCATGAATACACAATAGGACTGTGTCTTCAGAGTAGCATTTGTTTTAGCTTTTGTTGTTTCTTGCGACCATTTTTCCAGGAGGATGGACTGAGCTGCATTTACCATGCTCATGTTTTTCAGAGTTTTCCTGTGAGCTGTTTGAAAGGTGGTGGAGTTTACAGAGAGGGACAGATCACAGAAACATTGGCTTTATAAACTACTCTCACAAATGTGTACATATGTGTGTGTGTGCGGTTTGTGATGGAGGCTATCCAACCCCTGTCTCAAAAATACATTTATCTTTACGTTTAGAAGGAAACGTGATGATGCCGTGATTACGTTTTTTTATCAACATAAATGAGGAAACGTTTTTAATGAATGTGCAAATTACAAAATGTTAAAACGGGCTCTTTGAGGCTGTATTTAAACACAGTGGTGGTTTGAGCTAAATGCTAACATGCTCACAATGACAATGCTAGCATGCTGATGTTTAGCAGGTGCAATGTTTATCATGTCATCGTCTTTAGGTGTCCACTTGCAGTGATTTTATTCCCTTTAAATGCAGAAATAAAATGACTGCATGTTAAACCACATCCCAGTGTCAGCTGGACTTGACTGCAACATTAGCGCACTAACATTTGTTAATTTGCACTAAACACACAAAAGTACAGCTGGGGCTGATGGGAATGTCATTAGTTAAAGTATTGGACAAATTACAACTTTAAAATCATGATGGTGCTAGAAGAAAAGATAAGGGATCACCAAAGTTATCACATTTCATCCCGAGGGGGGGGGACATTAAAGTGGGTACCAAATTTCATGGCAATACATCCAATACTTGTCGAGACATTTCACTCAAAATCACAAACGTCAACTTCATGGTGATGCTAAAGGAAAAGTTGGAAGATCATTAAAGTCATTAGGATTCATCCTCTGGGCAACCTGGATACCTAAAGCTGGGTATCGCTTGAAACAAATATGATACCAGTACCAATACCAGTAGAATACTTCATTTGCTACCTTTGTTTTCTACTTAATTCCATCATGTGAATGGAAGCATTCAGTTGCTTAAAATGCCACCACCACTCCTCCCATCCAAACGATTTTTACACAAATACATACATCGCTCTTGACTTTGCTGTAGGGATGTAGCTGCTGCTGTACTGGGCAAATACCACGTCACATTAAATCCAAGAATGTTTGCAGTGATTGGCTGCGAGCAAACCTACAAATAATCTTTTTTCTAGATCTGGGTACAAAAAGGATCAAATGCAGGTATTGTTTGACTGGAGAAGATTTGATACTACTTGTTACTGGGTTACTTCGGTCGATAGGCCTACCTTAAACTTTAAGGCTTAAAGGTACTGATACACAGCCGTATCTGTAACAAGTTTCATGGACCACAGTGGTGGACCAGCAAACTGATGTTACCGTCCCTAAAACCATGCCACTAGGATGGCCAAAAAGTTAACAGTGACTTGAAGCAAGAGGCACAATGTGTTTACTTCCCGAAACTCAACCAAAGTGAATTTGTTGCCTCAACATAATTCAGGATGCGAACCTTGGTCTGCAGTTTCAAAGTCCTGACCTTCATAAAACCATCATCGACACCGACCACCAACTTTGTTCCCTGAAAAAAAGAAAAAAAAAGTTCAGACTGAACATAATGTAGGCAGCAATTAGATTTCCCTCGAAACCAAACAGGCTAAACAAATTAGTAGAACACAAATGTAATCTCTAGAGGACAATGTTGGGGGGCTACTATAGCATTTGATGAAATGATTATAATCAAATATCAGGATTCTTTATAGATGTGTAATTGCTTAATTAACCTGAGTATCAATATTGACTTTTTATTCTAATCTGCATCTCGGTTTGCAGATCAGATTTGTTATTACAGTGATTAATCATTCAAAACCATCTATTTCATCCTATTTGAGCAGGTCCCTTTGATATAATGTCCTCTAAAGTTTCACGTTTTTTTTCTCTTCTTGCGCATCGCTCCTCTCACAACTTTAAATTTTGCCCTGACACATGAAATGCCAATCACAGCAGCTGCGGTGCTGGATAGTGACTTGTACTGTAAGCTCTCGCCGTCTCTTTCCCTTTTGCGTTTGAAAGGGAAGGGGTCAACCGGAGTAAAGGGAGGGAGGTGGATTGCCTTGAAAGACAAACATCTCCTTCTCTGCCAACCTGCAAATGGCCCGTGTTTATTCAGCTGAGGATTGGACGGCAGCCAGAGCATCACTGTGGCAGACTCCTTCTTCCACGGCATATGTGAGGGCAATACGTTGAAATTTGCGTTTGATACATGACAAATGAGATGGTATTGAACAGCGGGGATGCTGGTAAGGCATGGCTGGATGAGGTACAGCCGGTATGGTCGAGGGTAAGAGGAGGGACGGGGGTGCCGTGTTTCTGCCAAGATCCTTCCTCATCAAACCATCGAGTTGGGGGAATTGCTATTACTGACATGTCTTAAAAACGTGGCATAAAAAAAAAAAGCAAAGTATGAGAAAACAGGGTAATGTATTGTTATCTTACTGTATGACATGTTGATCAAAACTCCCATTGACCAAAAGCCGGATCTCTACGCTTCTCTGTTCTGTCTGTTTGTGTCGAAAATGCTAATTAGCCTCAAAGCAGCCGCCTCTCGTTTAGAAAGCCTGTACATCTCGCATGCAAAAATATGCATTTCAGCTTTATTTTTAATCCAAGAGTTTCAAACTTGCACCATCCAAATAGTATTAACCTGGTGATTATACAGTACACTGGCTTTAAAAATTGCAAATGTTATATACACCTTTCATCTTTCACCCGCTTCACGTGACCAAGACCTTGGTCTGACAAAACCAGATAAAGTAGCATTATTCCATCTATGGGCTGATATTTACCACGTTCATCCGGATATGTGACACTGAGAGGGACAAGCAGAACCAGCAGGGCGATTAAGGCCCTATTATCACCTGTGCCTCCAAGACATCCGTGACTTCGCCACACATCCACATGGGCAGGAAATCTGTCGAGCTGCAGACTAGCAGTGACTTTGAAATCAACCTCTTTACGATGAGTTGCAATGAAAAGCACTTTGAAAACGCAAGATGGTGCTTACCTGAGCAGATCATCTGTTGTCACGACACGTCTTTGGAGGAGGGGGGGGTTGGTCGGTCGATCACATCCGTCAAAGTGTTTAGGAGGGTTCGTATCAAGCGGAACATTCTTTCATCTTGCTTAAGGAGGAGTGCGGCGTTTTATACGCCTCCGGCTAAGCTCTGAACTGACACCCTCGGTCCTGATCGGTTGATCAGCAGCTCTCACATTCAATCAGAGTGGAACCCCCGTGTCAGTGTCGGAGCTTTTAATCCCAACCTTTTTTACAACTTTGCATCTCAGTGATGCTCTTTCAAACGCAAAGTCGTAATTGCAAGACCTGGGCGAAGCTGAAGAAACTAATCTGGGTATTGAAACTGTATTTTTCAGGGTGTCTGATCAGAAAAGTCACATTATAGTGATTTGTAATCATCATTTGAGAACCACAAATTCCAAACCTATGTATTTGATGGCTTAAGCTTCTGTCAATGTAATGTTTTTGCTGTTTATGAGATTCTGCGCAACGGGACAAGATCTGGGTGGCGGAAGTGTTTCCATTGAGCCGACTTTAGTTGCATTTTGGTAAACAGTCCGTGTGGAGAGCGAACACATTGGCCGAAATACAAACCCATCGGAAATCATCTGGCAATGATTTAGCTTTATTACCTTTTGCTTGACATTCATCTGCATTCATATGCAGATAGCCTTTCTGTTTATAGCGACGTTGTCTCTCAACTCCATTCTCACATCTCAAATTGCTAATCGAACCGTCAACAATGACTTACACACGGAAGAAGAGGAAGTCTTGGTCCGGATATCCGCTGGCTGCACCGGAAAGGCCGAAATATTGCCCCCAGAGGCTAAATCATCATCAGACGGAGTTGGTTTGTGAGTAATAGTATCACTGCCTGTGTTTGATTCTGCATTTCTCTCAAACTGTTTTTTTTAGTAGTTTGACAGGGAAGCAAACCACAAACTGATGTTTTTCATAGATTTTGCATGTTCAGGAATCACTGGTTATGGATTTGAAAGCATGCAAAACAGTTTGCATATATCGATTGACTAATAATCACATAATCTTTCAGTGTCTGAAGACTGAATCATTATCAAAAATGTGGTGCAACAAATCGTGTTCTTGTTCTCTAAGGAAATCCTGTGCGTTCATCACATGCCGTCTCTCATCTTAGATGTAGCACCTACTGGGAGGTGCAGACCATCTTAAGTGAGACTGTGAACTTCTTTGAGGCTCGGTGATGGAAAATGTGTCTAAATTCCCAACTTGACACCCAGCTCCTGCCACCTCTGCTACTGTGGGATCCAGTGTCTTTAGGTGAAGGGAATGTCACAGGTTACGAACCGACTTCCATGCAGCTACTCGAGCATAAACACAAGAACGCCTTCGATGTTTCAAGTATATAGATTGACTAAAATACATTATCAACTGTCCCCTGATAGCACTGATTACACAGTGTTAAATACAAGCGTGGGAATGCTGTAGGTGGATAATTGTGTGCTTAGTGGATAAATGAAGTTGTAAAAGCCATCTGGTACATTTCATTGTAAAATTAAGGAGCATGGTGGTTTCTTCTTTGTTGCTATTTACCTGGAAAAGGAGTGAAATGCCTTCAGGTTGTTTGCACTGAGGCAATAAAGACATCTCACATGTGTATTTAGCACTTACTCTTGTTTCATTATGTGCGTTTACATTACAAACAGCACTGAATTATACTATATAAATGGCCCTGTGAGGGGAAGGAAATCCAGACTCCCTGCCTTCATTCCAGGAACCAACCAACTGGAATGGGTTTAATGCCACAACATGATTTGTATTTTTACATTTGCTTTACATATGATTATGTTATTACATATTTTCAGTTCGCAATCACAATCAGGTTGCATTACAGGGTTAGATGTAATCCCAAAGTAATACAAATTCAGCTCACAGCTAATGATATTCATGAGGTGCAGCGTGCCCCAGTGCTCTGCCTGTAGCTTGTACCTATTGTTAAGCCTTCCTATCTCCCCCTGAGGTACAGACTAGTGGCAACATTTAAGGAAATGACATAATCTACTCTTATGCGTAGTGTAGAAAAGCGGTCGTTGAAACTGAAAGTATTCCGGGGCGGTTTGTTAACGTTTGCTTCATATCAAATGTCTTCGTGTTTTTTTTATTTTTTTTTATTTAAATGGCTAGGGAATAGGATTTAACTCTTTAAATTATGGAGTCTTCTGTGAGGTAAAATATGGAGCCTTATTAGAAAAAAAACTACTCTCTACTCTTAAGATATATGCAGGAATTCTGAAATTGAATTTAAGACCTTTTTTTAAAGACTCTTTCCGTTTACATTTGAAGACCTCATCGCCACTTTGATGTTTAAGTTGCCACTTAAATTGGCGACACTTTCATTAATATTTACTATATATTGATTGATTGGCGGGCCTCATGGTTCCACCTCCTTATCCTCCAATCATTTGCATGAAAACGTGTATTTCTCCATTAGTCAGCTATTGTTAATCAGTCACTGAGCACACTAACGGTTGTCCTTTTGAGATGACGTCAAATCTAGTGGGATTCCTTAAATAAGCAACATCAAATGCAGATGGCCATGTGGGACATTATCATGTTGTAATGCTTGATCCTGGGTGATGTTGGGACTTTGAAAATCATTGAAAAGTATCCTGAGATAATGTTTTGTTATGATATGACACTATAAATAACATTGAATTTAATTTAATTAAACTACACAGAATACACAATGATTAAATTCAGGCAGACTTTATCATACAACCACTTTGGACAAATATATATTGAGAACAAGTTATAAAAAATGGAAAAATGCATTTAAGACTCTAATACTTTTAAGGGCTTTAATTTTCACTAAATTGATTCATCAACTTTTAATACTTTTTAAGACCCCGTTTTTCTTTGGAAACATCAAAGCGGCTCAGTCCGTTGTTATCCTTCGTGTCATTATCAAGAGCTTTTCTAAAGGACATGAAGACTTGCAGCCCTCGCCTATGTCACTGCTTGCCATTAGGCATAAGACAATAACCTCCTTAAGTACGAGGCTAAGTCTCAGCTCTGCCTGCATTAGGCAAAAAAAAAAGGCTTGTGTAATTAGTCGTGCACTATAAATCAAGTGGTGTGAATCTATTTCGCCATGCCCTAATTGAAAGTGCTCTCTTTTTTTGGGGGGGTGCTGTAGTCGGACACAGAGCTCCATCGGATGGTGATAGATGTGGAATCCAGCACAAACAGTTTGAACCAGTCAGGCCGTGATTGATCAGTACCCTCTGGGATGTCGGGTGGATCTTTCTCCTTCAACCAGAAGATAAAAGCCTTAACGACTCTCCAGTCTTGTTGTACCTCCCAATTGTGTGTTTGTGTGTGTGTCTCTCTGTGTGTCAGGGTTTCATTATTTCGCAGTGTTTGACCTTGAAGGTTCTGTGTGCATTTGGGGCTGTGATGTCTCAATGATTTCTCTTTTAAGTGCCAAAATGCGCCTTTTATGCGCTATTGACGCTGCTATACACACACTACATAAAATGCCCCATGGAGGAGGCCATTTGCATGAAAATTTAGTTGATTTATGACTGGATTCTATAGCATTTTCTATAATCACCCAGCACATTTTTGCAGGGGCTTAGTAGTGGCCGTAGTGATGCCACAGTACAGTGCTGTAACCCAACTTCAAAGACCGTTTTGTTCACACGCACCCTCACAAAAACACAGGGTGACTTCACTGGCTTCCAGTGGCAAAGGTGGACCAGCTGGGCTGTTTTGTTCCCCGCTTGTGTGTTTTTTTTTCTTCTTTCTTTCTGTTTTTGCCCTCTTCATCGTCCCCCAGTTCTTCTCCCATCTTTTTTTCTCTGAGCATTTGCTCCGGAGATTTACACTTGCTGTTGTTGATAGAATAAAAAAATAAAAAAACTGCGAGCAGGCGAGCGGGCGATGCTGGTGATTCAGGTTTGGTGTGTGGTATTTCAATGAGGGTCTAGGCTGATTGTCCTATAGTGGCGATGGATGTGGCTTTTGGAAGTGGAGGTGCATCGGAGGGGATCACTCGGCATCTGGCCCAACACTCTTGTGTCACCGTGACCCTCCTGTGGGGGAGGCAGTGAGGGCCGCAGTAGGGGGTCCCACTGAAAAGCAACATAAATTTCTGAGGGAGAATCAATAGACTGTGAGAATTGTAAGAGATGCATTGGTTTGGACTCTCTGACTGTGACCCGGGTACTTTGCTATATAGAAGTCGGCGAGGACGCAACTACAATCCTCAACAACAGTGAAAATAACAACATAAAACAACGGCGTGCATGATGCACTAAAACTAGACGGGTTTGTACGTCTTTCGATTATCACACTAACTCAACTAACCTACACCCGATTCTGTGGCATGCTTAATTCTAGGGAAAGCCTTAGAGGAGAAAAAAAAAGGAGGAGAAAAAAAAGTCTGTTACGTGGGGGAAACCTATTCTCCCACAAGATGTATAAATAGCCGCAGCCATGGCTCTCTGTGTCAAAGTTAGGACACTCAGTGGGGTGCAGACTTCAAAGCAACCAGGGAATTCTCCAAAACAACTGCTGGCAATTTCAAATCAGCATTCCCTCTGAAAGCAATGTAACCTTTCACCTGTATTCTGGCATGAGATAACTAGAGGAGAAAATGTCAAATTCTGACTATACAGTGTATGTCATAAAAAAAGAAGAAGAAAAATCTATTTTTTTCCATTTTTTTTCAGTTAGAAATGTCCTTAAAATGTTACAATTTATTTTTAAATAGTGTTGATGCTTAGATATGGCATTGCATGATACATAATGATAAAACATGCTTGGTTTTGAGTTGGTTTTAGCAGCAGATTTTATCTTACGAAACTAAAAACGCAGCTGATCGGGCTTCAAAAAGACGCCTCATTTGCCACTTGGTGGGAAATGAAAATGACCTAGAAGGGTTAAAGGCCAAAAAACATGTCAAGAATTTCCCCAGAATATATTTAAAGCAGCAGCAGGACAGTGAAGCTCTTAATTTTAATTTGGACAAATACACGTGTGTCGTTGTTTTGATCTTCAAAAACCAGACATTTGAATTCATTGTACGCAAAACAAGGAACAAAGATAGCCTTAAGCCTATTCAATGAAGACATGGGGTTAACATGGTATTGTGCCTTTGATGGAGTCGGCCTGTGGTGCATTGTGGGTAGTGGGGTGCTCTCTGGCCACAGCAGGATACTGGCGGCTCTGTCCAGTTTTCAGGTGCTGTCGCTCTCTCCTCGGTCATATTAATTATAGGATAAAAAAAACTCTAATCCCTCAGCTTTTGAAGCGCTGGGCCACTTTTTGAAAGGCTAGAGCCAAAATATCACACGCACATGCACACACACACACACACACACACACACACACACACACACACATGCACACATACGTACAATGTATGCTACTTCAAAATATAAAAGATAGCATATCTTCCTTGTAGCATATCTTCCTTAAACAGCTACTTTTCAGGAAATTAAAAAAAGGCTAATTTGCTAATACGATTTTATTGAGCTATTTACCTCAGATCAAGCCAGTCTAATTCTTTTTATAGGTTAAATATTTGTTAAATCCCAAGCATTGTTTTATGAAATAAAAATAAAAATGGAGGTATGAGGTTTCCTGCTGACAGCACATTTATTTTTATGCACATTTATTTTTATGCTTCTTGCTGGTAGGACTATGTTTTTGCTGATGACGATCTTCGTGTGACATTTTATAGCTACTAAAACTCTGTGGATTATAGTTTTTTTTTTTTATCTACGTGATTATTAAACGTGTACAGCATATAATTTCCTCCTAGGATTAGTTCACCCAAATGCTTTGCTGTTAGTCATTTGGCGTCTGCAACATTTTCAAGCAATGACTGAAGATAATATCGATGTTTAAGTTATTTTCAACAGCATCAAGGTGCTCTGTATTCACGTTTCATCTCCCCCATCGCTGGCGAGAGCTCCACAGAGAGCAAAAAACTCATTCACAGAAAGCTACGCTCTGAACATTCCCTGAATTTTACATTTTTCAACTCATTACCCATAATCTTCTCCTTGCTAATCTGCTCAAAGAATGATGTCAGCGTAGCAGCCGCAATGTGAGGATCCTTTTTTCCTCTTTTATTAATTTGCTAATACTGTTTGTTATTATGTCTGAAAACACATTCACGCAGATGGAAAGTCCTCTCCTCCCAGATCAAAGTGGAGTCCCTGCTGAACGGTCACACAAGACTGTCACCCCGTCTCTCGTAAGCAGACTGTGGTCTAGTTTTCCCTCTGTAATCAGATCTTGGGCCTGTGCTGCATGGAGGAAAACAGCCACTGGAGATTGGCAGCCTACAACAGGTTTTATGGCTGTTGTTTCAGGTGGGAGGCAAGTTAGTCGGATGGATGACTGTCGGAGGGATTTTACACTGCCCTCTTGTGCTCTGGCACATACTGTACTCCCTCTCCCCTGCTCACACTGACTAATTTTTTTTACTGATGTTATGTCCCTGCAGCTCAGATGGCAGCAGCAAACAACAAAAGAGGCAACAGTGCAGTTAAATATTATGTAAATATCATTCAAAATGCTGAGGGATGTGAGTGCTGTTTGGTTTTTGTTGATCTGTACCGTGTTCATTTTTATGGAACCTGCAGGTCATACAAACAGGCACTGTGGAAAAGTGATGCACATTCCTGGTTTTAATACTTGAATGAGCTTACTTAGCCCTAATACAAACGGATTAGTGGCATATTGCTTTTGCATACCACTTTTAAAGCATGACTTACACCAGGGCTGTTTCTAGCTTTTTGGGGGCCCTATGCAAAATGTTGTTTAGGGGGGCCCCTATTTTGCGCAACGATGGTGGGGGAGGAAATAGGCTAGATCTCTGAGTATCGAACTCTTAGTATCTTTTGTTTTCTCAAATTCAAATCAAACATCTCAAATTGATCCCAGCACATTTAAACATTCAGAAAATGCTAATAAATGGGAAACGCTGGGGCTCCCCTACATCAAGAAACTCCTGAAAACTTGCAGGATTGACAGAATCATGTATTATGCAATGCCATATCTGCATTATAACATCTCTAAAATGTGCATCCATGAGACAGCTGCTGCGTATTCCTTAAAATGTTTATTTAAAGGTCCAGTGTGTCGTGTTTAGCTGCCTGACTTGGCAAAAATGGAATATATTCATTGGTATTTTTTAATTAGTATATAATCCCATCAAAATAAGAATGATTGTGTTTTTATTACCTCGAGTTGTTTTTATCTACATGGGGAGTGGGTCTCCCTCAGTGGAGGCGGTCATCTTGCAGCTACAGTAGCCCAGAATGGACAAACCTGTCTTTCACATTTTTACATTTAGTGGGCGCCTGCCGGAAATGCACCGGTAGGAAAATGTAAAAGAAGAGATTGTTTGTTTTTGCCCGCCAACATTTTTGTTTAGTTTGTAAGAAGTTTGCAACCAAAATCTGTTCAATTAGCTTCTTGTCCCTGGAGGCCACCGTAGTTTGTGCATTTCTGTGAAAGTGAGGGATCGTGTTTCAATCTAGAACCTCACCACTAGATGCCGCTAAAAACTACACACTGTACCTTTAACCGTTCAATGCCAGAACCTTCTCACCAGACTTTTGCAAATCTCGGCTAGACACGACCACCAAAAAACATATTTTTCTTAAAACATGAAAAAATATCGGATCAGAATATATTACATATATTCATATCTCGATTTAATTTTTTTTTTATCTTTCTTTTTTTGGTGACGTGGCGCCCCCCTCCACATGTTGCTGCCTTATAAATGAAAAATAAAATAAAAAATATGACCAATTTTCTCATTTAGGTGAAATCATCATTGATTTAGTGAAAAAGGGAGAGAAATATACTAGAATAAAAAATGTACTTCTGTCCTAACAACAATCTGCATTTATGGTTAATGCGTTGATTTGAATTTTTTCTGGATAAATTAATCGTCTGAATGAAACAACATTTGCCCTCCAGCCGCCATCTTTATCCCTCGTTCACCTCCGTCTCCATCACACCGTCCGCTCTTCATCCGTCCGTCCGGTGTCGGCTGCCAATCCATTTTTATCTCAGCATCAGTCCATCAGGAGCTCCGCCTCCGGGACAGCGTCATCATCAGATCGTCCAATCAGAAGCTGCCGTTCAGAAGATTACATGAGAGGAGAGTTTGAGTGACAGGAAGTCAGAGAGAGAAATCCCAATCTGGATTACAGTGTCACTCTGAGATTAAAGAGACAGCTGTGCCACACACACACACACACACACACACACACACACACACACACACACCCTCATTGACATAATGCATCCTCGAGCCTCTAATATTAACCCTGACAACACCAGCGTTCTTTGTAATGTTTTTGAAGATTTTGGGGAGTTTTGATGATTTTAGGAGGTTATGATTCATATAAAGCTGCAGATATTTTTCTTATTGTAAACAAATCCCACGAAAATACTAAAACATCAATGACAATACAAGTATTGGTGGAGGAAGTACTAATACCACACTGTAAAAATACTGTTACAAGTAAAAGTCCTGTATTGGAAATGTTACTTGTAAGTATAATCATGAAAAAAAATACTTAAAGTAATAAAAGTAAAAGTACTGACTGTTATACTATTATATATTATATCTTTAGATTATTATTACTCATGCATTCATGTAAAAGAAGAATTTGACTGTCTTATTTGGTTAAGGTGGAGCTCGTTTTTAACTATTTTGTACAAAACTGTAACTCGTGATTATTATCATTATGGATCCATTGATTGTTTGGTTTGTAAAAATTCTGAAAATAATGAGAATTTCCGTCACAATTACCCAGAGCCAAAACTGAAACCTTCATAATGTTTGTTTTGTCCAAACCGACAGCACAAAAAAATCTCAAAATTATATATTTAAAATAAATAAATAATAATAATTAAAAATTAAAAATTCCTCACATTTTACATTTTTTCATCAAATGTTTTTGCATGAAAATGACGAACATAGTAGTTGCCATTTATTTTTTAAAATTTATTTACTTAAGTTCTTCATATTTTTTTGTATGCAAAATCTTAATTTGTAAAGTAACTTGTAACTAAAGCTGTCAGATAATAAAGTACAATATTTCCCTCTGAAATGTAGTGGAGTAGAAGTACCGTCCTGCTGCCCCAAATACTCACTAGAGCACCAAATGTGGCCGGCTATTTTAGGAAAATGACTGAACCTTTTTAAAAATATAAACTGTATATGGGACAATAAAATAAATGTAGAATAAGATTTATCTTTAATTCTCTTTCAGTCGTTGTCACGCACAAATAAACAAACAAACAAACAAACAAACTCACAATCAATCCACAAACATCTGTATTCTCTATTTTATCTTCTCTCTCTCTCTCTACACACATGCACAAGCACACACACACACGCACGCACACACACACACGCACACACACGCACGCGAGTACCAATCTCTCTCTCTCCCCTTGTTCTTGTTAATCTCTCTCGCCCCCCTGTCAGAGGTGATGTGATTTCCTGTCACCCTGTGGATTTATTTATGGAGTACTTAGGGTAAACACACACACACACAC
>JAOVVB010259547.1:0-19288 GCA_028570985.1 Heterobranchus longifilis
CACACACACACACACACACACAGTAATTATAAACTCTTTTAACCTGCTGCTACACCTGAACTGGTTTGTGCAGTCTGTGTGTGTGTGTGTGTCTAAAGATGGAGCACACATGTTTTTGTGTGTTGCGTGTGATGACATAGTTATGCAGTCTTGTGCGTGCACGTTTGCACATGTGTGTGTAATGGAACCCTCGTGCTTGTCTTCAGGCGTGTATGTCCTGACATGGTTGCAGAGCTTTGTTTGCAGACCGTAATGTTTATGTGCTTGTGTAATTGTGTGCGCGTGTGTGTGTGCGTGCGTGTGTGTTCTGGTCTCTGCATCAAAAACAGGTTTATACTGGGATCAGACTACAAACCACATTTAAGTCTTTCTCAATCAGGACACCATAACTTCTTGTTCTTTACGCAAGAAAAGTTACAGTTTTCCCTGAAAGTTACTGAGTGCATTCTAGAGGATAAATCTTAAACCTTTTGATTCTCTCTGAGCTTTCTGCTTAAAGATCCCCGCCACTCAAAAATGTGCTTTTCTTATTTTTATCTCCCCTAAAATGTCTGACCTGAAAAATGGTTGCAGTGTTTCTGTGAGCTGACATAGTTTTTGTAATTTGTGCATGTCTCTCCAGCGAGACAGAACATCAACACTCTGGGTCACCAGCTGCAGATGAACAAGCACTGTCTGGACACGGCCTTGAACTTCTACAAGATGGCGCTGACCAAACACCTGACCCGCGGCCGCAAGGCCTCCCACGTCATCGCCGCATGTCTCTACCTGGTCTGCCGCACCGAGGGAACGCCACGTATCCTTACTGTTCATTTTATTTTCTTATCAAAATGTTTTGTAAGTGTTTAATGAGATTCAAAAAAAGTACATTCAAAATTGATTTATTTCAGAAGATGATGCACAGAATGTGTTTTGGCAAACAAAATCTCCATAAATCTTCATAAACACTTTACGGTAACGTGACTTTCACCGCTCGTCAGTTGAGCAGGTCGACAGAGGAGCAGCAATGTCGGCAGTGTGGAGATATTTTAAGATAAACGATGATTACAAAAGCAGAGATCACTGCAAACTGGGGTTGGGTACTCGGTAGCAGGTAACGTTAACCTGCTGTTGGCTAGTAGCTAGCTTAAACATGCTAAATGGTCTAAAGTGTGGCTGTATTTCACACAGCATAATGCTTACAGGTAGCCTGTTGCTGTACTTTTCCACAGCGTCATGTTAGCTTACCGGTAACCTGCAGCTGTACTTTTCTACAGTACAACGTTAGCTTACGGGTAGCCTGCTACTGTACTTTTCTACAGCATAACGTTAGCTTACCGGTAGCCTGCAGCTGTACTTTTCCACAGAGTAACGTTAGCTTACCGGTATCCTGCAGTTGCACTTTTCCACAGCGTGATGTTAGCTTACCGGTAGCCTGCAGCTGTACTTTTCTACAGTACAACGTTAGCTTACCGGTAGCCTGCAGCTGTACTTTTCCACAGAGTAACATTAGCTTACCGGTAGCCTGCAGCTGTACTTTTCTACAGCGTAACATTAGCTTACCAGTAGCCTGCAGCTGTACTTTTCTACAGCGTAACGTTAGCTTACTGGTAGCCTGCAGCTGTACTTTTCTACAACGTAACGTTAGCTTACCGGTAACCTGCAGCTGTACTTTTCCACAGAGTAACGTTAGCTTACCAGTAGCCTGCAGCTGTACTTTACTTTTATTGCCGGAGTCAGAGATGTCAGAGAAACAAGCAACAGAACTATAAGATCATCCTCCTTCCCTGAAGTCACCTCTGTGGCAACAGTTTGCGTTCCCCGTGAGTTACAGTATGTAAACAAACAACGAACGGTAAAGTAGCGTGTGGTCGCTTCATGGTGCGTTCACGTGCAGCCCGGAAACTCATGGTGCATTCAGGTAAACTCGGAGCTCTCTGAAACTCAAGCTGTTGATGTAAAGTACCCTTCTGCCATCAGTTTGTTTAGTTTGTTGTTGGTGAAATAAGTTATTACATTTTAAATAGATTATTTAAATTTGACCATATGGTCTTAGTGTGCTCCATTAATATTGCACATAATATCTCACATAATACCATGTAGCCAGGCAGCGTTTTGGCACCAGTATTGAAAGAAAACTAAATGATACCCAACTCTAGTACTCATATCGGTACTCTGTATCAACAAGTACCCAAATATAAGTACTTGTACTTGTGTTATCTGTGCATCCGTAGTTGCAACAAAGTGGACAAATCACTTCTGAAAGAAAACCTGATCAAAGATTTCCCTGCGTGCATCAGGGAGACACTTTTTATTTGATCGCACGTCTAATAACAGCTGAGAATAAAAGTTTGGCGTCGGCAGCGGAGACAAAGTTGTTGTTAAATCTGCCGACGTGGATCTTAAAGTGATGGAGAGCGGCACATCAAAGTCTGCAGGACACTTTTGATGAGAGCCAGCGGAGGCCGGGCCGCCCGTCACAGCCTTTTCTTAATGTTTCATAATCTGCTAACGGCAGTTTATTGAAGTCGAGAGCGATGTGTCATCGTCGGGATAATGGCACTTTTATGTTCGTTCTTTTTTTCATCAGCAGGGCGGCTCTTTGGTTTGTGTGCCGTCGTTACTTCTGACTCACTTCGCCTCGGAGGATGATTCTGTTATGTAACGGCGGCGCAGGACGGCCGGGTGGGTTTACCTAATGAAAGCAGGGTGTAATGCCTTCCTGCTGCATTGTTTACCGGGTGTGTGTGTGTGTGTGTGTGTGTGTGTGTGTGTGTGTGTGTGTGCAGGCCTGTCTGTTTGTGCATGTTACGGAGGAGTGAGGCCGGGGGTATAAATAGCTCTGCTCACTTCCTTTTCCACAGCTGGGTGAGTCTGTGATGCTGTCGCAGGGGAGAGTCGGGACAAAGACGAAGGCAGCAGGAGAACAGAGCGTAAAAAGGAAACATCCGTCTAAATCTGGAGTTTAATTCAGCGAGGACCGACCGCGCGGCAAAACCAGACTCTCTGGATTTCATGACGCCGTTCAGACTGCATGTTAACGTCTCTGCTTCCTTCCACCTTTTTGTCTTTTTGTCTTTCTGACTTAGCAATATGAAAATCACGATTATCCCGGCCAAAATAATTCACGATATTATCCCGATAATCAACGCAAAATGTTTAAAACACAGCGGAATCACTTTGTTTTACATTTTGCTTTGTTGTGACTTTTTTCTCATAAATTTGACCTCGAAACATTCTGACTTTCTTGAAAAATTACGACCTTTTCCTGAAAACATTACGACTTTTTTCCTCATAAACTTGTGACATTTTCTGTAAACATTACGACTTTTTTTCTGTAAACATTACGACTTTTTTTCTGTAAACATTACGACTTTTTTCTGTAAACATTACGACTTTTTTTTCTCGAAACATTACGACTTTTTTCTCGAAAAGTATGACTTTTTTCTCATAAATTTGTGACTTTTTTCCTCATAAAATTGTGACTTTCTGTAAACATTACTACCTTTTTCACGAAAAGTATGACTTTTTTCCAGAAACATTACGACTTTTTTTTCCTCAATAAAATTATGACTTTTTCTGAAAACATTCTGACTTTTTTTTTAAGAAAAACTATCTTTATTACATGACAGATAAGACACTAGTAAACTGCAGTAAATTCATGAGGATATTCACGATATTCATGATGATCCTGTTAATGGAAATACACTGCGATCAACTTATTATGAGTGTTTTTTTATCGCGATCCACGATAATCGATTTATTTCCGACCTTCCTTCCACTTTCATCGTACTTCCCTGTCCTTCATCCCTCCGTGCTTCTCACCTTCATTTGCTCCTCCTTCTTTTCTAAAGTTGGAAATTATCCCCAAAAAGAAAAAGAAAAACATGGCGGCATTGATAAAAGGACTTGAGAAGCTCAGAGGCAGTGGATCTGGTTGTGGACTCTCGTCCCTCCAGGAGAAACTCAAAGATCAAGTCTGAACCTGAAAATGAACATCACATGTTCCCTTTAATATTTAAAACACACCGTGTCACCGCAGAGCACACGGTCGTTGTTTTAATTTGTGTCTTAAAAACAGAAAGTACAAAACTACAGAGAAAGACCACAACTGGCTCAGATTTGCTTTCTGCTTTTTGATGTTTATTTTACACATTTATCAAAGTTTACAAAGCTTTTTTATTATTGAGTTTCCAGACAAATAACAGATAATGTTAGTATACAAATTTCAAGTCAGTCTTTAGGTTATTATATTATAAAACCACATATGGAATTAGATTTTCGTCATTTCCACATCTGGATAAGTTTCGAAAACAGAAAAGAGAGTTTGGAAAAATATTTGTGTTTCCAGACTATTTGACTATACAGTATATTCTGTTTTCTAAAAATATAAAATTCAGTATGAAATCTGAACATCTGTGACCAAATTAGTTTGAAAGTAAAGAAAAAAAGCATGATAGTTACCTTTTAAAGAGCAGAACTAACTCAAAAAATCCCAGAGTGTCTTTTACGATGCGTTTATTCTGAAAGTTGATATTACGATGACGATAAAAAACCATATATTGTGCAGCCGTATCTCTGATCAAAGTTTACGAAGCTGAAACTCGGATGCAAAAACTCGGAAACTAAACTCGGATGCAGATACTTTATCAGCGTTCTAAATGCAGCAGCCTCAGTTTAATCATCCATTTCTCCGGATATTTAATTAAGTGACTTATTATTAAGATGCACCACATAAAGGTGTAAAGATGAGTTTCTGCTCCTCGGTGGACCCAGATGTGTTGAAGGACCAGCTGTCGTTTATTTTCCTGTAATCTCCAGACGGGATTATCTTTTCCATTTCATCTGCTGCTGCTGCTAATTCCATTGTGAGGCCTTTTTTTTTTTTTTTTTTTTCAGAGGAGCTCTGCTAATCCACCCTGGCAGCTCCGGGGGGCGACAGGTGCACCACGTTGTCACGGAGACGCTGTCGTCATGGAGACCGGTGGCGGTCATTGGGAGGGTGGGATGTCCAGAGGCAGACGTCTGTGTGTGTGTGTGTGTGTGTGTGTGTGTGTGGTCACAGCGGGGGAGGAAGACAGGTCCGTCCGTATATTTAGGCGAGCCGTCTGGTCAGAGGTGTCTCGTTAGATTTACTGTCGCAGCTGCCCGCGATCAACGTCTTTCACTTTTTTTATGTCGTCATCAGCGTCACGCCGGCGTCCTCCCCGCAGGTGGAGAGTCATCAAATACTCTCCAAAGATATTTAAAGTGTTTTCACGTGAGAATGCAGGGTTGAGAGCAAATATTTGAAATGTTTAAAACTATTAAAAAAAGAAGGTGGCAGTGACTGGATTCAGACGCTGCTGAACAAACTAAACAAACTAAATAAAAAAAAGTGATTTTAACTGTGATTCTTCTGGTTTATTTTCCTGAACGAGTTTCTCTCAGACATGCTGCTGGACCTCAGTGATCTCCTGCAGGTAAGCTTCAAGTTTTAAAGTTTCGAGAAAAAAAAGTCGACATTTTCTGAGAAAAAAGTCGTAATGTTTACAGAAAAAAAGTTTTAATGTTTCGAGAAAAAAAGAAAATGGCTATTAGAAGTTAATTTATGTAATCATCGCTGACAGCTGAGGGGCTAACGTTACAGTAATGTTAGCTAGCGTTAGCTTTCTCCATGAAGCTGCCAGCCGAACTCAGTTAGCGCAGATAGGAAACAAGAACCAGCTAATTAAAGGATAACGGAGAACAAGGTCATTACTGAAAATAGAACCCAGGTGTCAGAGTCCGTCACCCTGACAGAGATCTATTTTCAATAATCACCGACCGTTCTACATTATCCCGCTTATTACACGGCTAAAATATTTATTTAAAAATGTCTTTATTGATTTAAAAATGACTGTCTTGCTTCCACTAAAAGAAAATAGTTTAGGCTGTAGCAGCATCCTCTCCTCGTCACAGACGCACAAAATGAGCAGCTGAACGAGGTTTTCTGCTCCGTAACTCTTCTGTTGACATGTTGATGAATCGGTCTTTAAACTCTGCCAGAGTCCATACTGCGCTGCGTTTACTGTCACTTCATGTCTGTCCATTTCTCCGTCTTTTAAACTCTCTTCTTCTCCTGCGCCGTTATTTTCTTCTCTTTTTCTTTTCTTTACTGGGGGCAGTTCAGCCGTTAACCATGAATCCAAAGTTTTGTGCTCTCCAGATATATATTCAATTAATATTAGAGAGAGTTACAGGAAGCTGAAGTTAACAGCTGAAGTTAAATTTACCGGATTGCTTTCTGCGGAGCGATAGACGTGCGTGGTCCTCCAGCACGGCGCCCTTAGCAATGCTCTGTTTTACATAGCAACGGTCTGTTATACTTGACGACGGTCATCTGTTCGGAAATAACAGACCTCGGAATGTGGTGATTGACCAATCAGAACGCAGTATTCAACAAGCTGTGTAATAAACAATTATAACGTCAGCATTTTGACTCAGTGGATGTCCATTTCAAATTAAAACCGTATTTTCCATCATTCCTTTGATTCCCAGCCTGTCACCCCCTCTCTACTACTCTCTACTACCCATACGTCCCACAATGCATTGCTTCTCTATTGAATGATTTAAGTTCATTTTAGGAAGATGAAACCATAAATTAAAATGTACTTAAATGAGGAATTGGTTATCAAAATAGTTGCAGAATAATTAAAATTTTTAGCTGAATCGACTAATCGTTGTAACTCTAATTAAAACACTGCAGAGTTTTTTAATCCGCTGACCGTTTATTGTCATTGATTCAGTCTATAAATCTGTGGAACGACGCTTATAAAAGCTAAAGTTAAAATAACTTTTCCAGACTTTGAAGTCTTTAATGTGCGCTGATGCCCACCCTGTTACACCCCCACCACTCACCACAAGTCCCATAATGCACCTCTGCCTAACCACTTGGTCCTGCAGTCATCTTGCATTTAGACTTTCACCCGTGTAATTAAACCTGAGTCCTGTGCGTGCGTGCGTGCGTGCGTGCGTGCGTGCATAGTGTGCGTGCGTGCGTGCGTGTATAAATTTAGAAAGCCCTGCCTGTGTCTGCATATTTAATGGCAGCAGATCCACAGTGAGTCAGGGGTGTGGTGGGACATTGCTCAGAGTCACAGCTGGTCAGAGGGGCTTTTTATTTTTATGCACCCAGCTGTCCCGGAGGAGCCGGCCGCCCCTCCCCCGCCCTCCACACCCCGGCATGAGGAGGCCGGGAGTGGGTTTGGAGTGGATTTTGGGTGGGTGGGGTTGTGGAGGTTATTAATGTTAGACTGCTGCTGCGGCGGCGGCAGCGGCTGTGGGGCGGCGATACTCCACCAATCACATTTTTCATGGATCCACACCCAGGACACTTGGTCTGCTGAGCATTGTTGGGATGAATGAGCAGCTTTTGTCAGTCCGTGCCACAAAGTTAATCATGTAGAATAAGCATATTGGTCAGGGGCGGGGGATCAATACCGGCTGTAAATATCAGCTGTTTTCTGCTTCTGATGGGAGGAAACTCTCCAGATTTTATTCGTTCAGTCACATGCTCTGAATGTTTTAGAAGCATATCTCTGCACACATGCAGAGTTTTTGAGCAACAGGTGCTTTTGGAAAGCAAACATGCAGACTGTTTACAACTCCATATTCACAGACTGTTTCAGTCTGTCGGGTGGAGCTGCAACGATTAGTCGACTAATCGATTAGTCAGTCGTCAGAAAAGTATTCGCCAACTATTTTGATAATCGATTAAAGTCATTTTTCATGCAAAAATAGCAGAAAATGCTGTTTTCAGCCTCTCAAATATGGAGATTTCCTGCTTTTCTCTGTTTAATATCATATTAAATTAATTATCTTTGAGTTTTTGACAAATCAAGACATATAAAGACATCACCTTGGAGTTTGAGATACTGGGATGGACATTTTTCACTATTTTCTGACATTTTATAGACCAAACGATTAATTGTGAAAATATTTGACAGATTAATCGATAATGAAAATGATCATTAGTTGCAGCCCTTGTCAAAATAAAGATTTTAGTAAATGTTGACAATTCTCAACATGCGTGCAGGTGTGTATCTGGTAAATATCTGCATCAGATTTTCTGCGCGCCGTGCCGCTCTTCCTCCGTGCCGCTGCAGACGTGCTGACAGCAGCTGTTTGCGTCTGTAGTTTCTGTCTGTAGCAGAGAGTTGTTGATGTAACCGGAGCTTCCCATCAGGAATCCTTTAATTGAAAGTTCTTCTCTTCCACCTGTCGAGCCTCGGACCGAAGTATCCAGAGCTCTTTGAGTTTTGACCCCTCGACCCGGAAGGTTTCACTTAGCGCCGCCGAGGAGACGGGGATTATTTTCTTCTCGGGTTCTCGATTTCACCTCCAAGCAGCTCCAACCGCCGGCGGTTCAAAGTAATGATTTAAATTTAATTTGAAGACTCGAGCTCCGTGTTCAGTCTCACTGATTCTGATACCACAGAAGAAAAGTTTTCACAGATTTGTGTGTCATTAATAAAACTTCTGCATGAATGCACAAAGATATCAGACCTTTGAATTTGATACTCACATAATTATGTAATAATCATGGAGTATTTACAGTTCTGAAACTTGTCTTTTAGGACTTTTAAATCTGCAGCAAATTTGGAAAATAAAATGTGCAAAATTGTTATTAAATCACTTACTTTCCAGTCATTCCCAATTTATGTAATTCCCAGACTGTTTAGGGACTCTGGTATGCAGAAATATTCAAATACACCATTTTAGAAAAGGAGAAAATAACACATTTATACTACTTTACATGCAGAAAACCTGCATGAGATTAGCATGAAGTTGACATGACAGTCATTTTAGAGTTTATGGTCTGAAAACTTACAGTTTTTGTCAATTTCTCCGTCGTTAAAGAGCTGTCTGCAATGCAAAGCAGTGAAAATATTCTAAAGATAGCGTACAATTAAACAGATATTGATTTTTTTTAGGTGTCTAGAATCAGTTTTGCTGTGTGTCCGTCCACAGCAGCACATTGTTTATCTTGTCTGTCCTCCCGTCTGCTTTTACAAAACACCGACTGTTGATAAGTAGCTCATACAACCACACTGAGAAACATACGGACTGTCCCTTTAACATGCTGTAAAGAGTAGGGCTGTCCTCTCTTAGTCCATTAATCGACAAATCAATCGTTTTGATCTCAGTTGACTGAGATTTCTTTAGTCGATTAGTCATTTTTAATGCTTTTTTTCATGCAGAATGACTTATTTCCAATAAACTTCTGAGCACATCTCTGGTAAACACCAGATTTAAAGTGGTGCTTTTGCAGGATTCTCAGTTTTACAGATCTGTCGATTAAATCAACTCATCGATTAGTCGACTAAGGATTTCTTTAATCAGGGACGGCCCTAATTTAAATGTAGTTTTTTTTTTTAAGGATAAGTGCACGGTGCAGCTTATTAATGGAAATTAACAAAAACGTGAATGAATATAGATCAGAATCTGCAGATACTCGACATGAAAGGATCCAGATAAAAACACCAGAGGAGCATCTGAGCGAGGGACGGGACAATAATGGATTTTATCCTGGATTGCGAAAAAACAATGAATTTTTGAATGAAAAAAGTGAATTTCCGTTATCGTGAATATCGTCAATATCGTGACTATCCTCATGAATTGACTGCAGTTTACTGCCAGTTTTTCCTCTAAATGTAACATTTAACAAGTAACAGTTCAAATCAAGTGCATTTTATTTTACAGATAATTAAGGATAAGGATTTCTTGAGTAGAGAAGCTGATTTTGCTCCTCAGTTTCTTGTCGTGTTTCCGCCTTTTGCGTTTAAATTCCTCGTGTTGGAATCCACTTTCCCGGAATAGCAGAGGAGCATCTGTCCGGCTGCAGACGGGGGCTGAGAGCGAGAGTCTGTCTGTCCGTCTGTCTGCAGGAATGACAGAGATCTGACCGGAGTTCATGACCTCCTCCTGCAGCTTTCACCACCAACACTGAGTCCTGGGCCGTAATGCTGATAATTTGTGGAGAAAATGATAGATGTGCAGCCCTGTGGCTTTGTTATTCATCATCAGGTCCTTTCAGATAGAGGGGGGGGGGCAGAATTTACTGCAGAGCCTTCTGGAGGTGTTGTGGGTAAAACACAATGAAACATCTGTGAGGGGAGGCGCCTGCGATAACCCCGGTGACACACTCCCCTCATCCTCCCACATCCTGCAACAAACCTGGTCTCAGACTTCCTCCTCCGATCCTGAGCCGCCACCTCTGAAATGGAAACGTTTCAGACCCCGTTTTTATCAAGTTTAGGACTCGGATGTTGTTGATGTATGAAGAAACCAGCGCAGGTTGACGTCAGTTTGAGCCGAGAGAAGAAAAAAACTGCTGCAAACATCTGAGGTTTTTTCTCACAGGGATTACATAAAGTTTACCTCATTATTTGAAACTTTGGCCACGTTGTAATATGAAAATCCGACACTGTAACGTTTTATATGTGACAGAAAAAAAGGAAGAGCGTATAATAGGTCAAACGGTTAATTAGCCAGGAGTGTTTCAGTTGTTTCTGTGGCTCAAATAACTTTTTTTTTTTTTTTTAACCTCGAAGCTCAGTCAGTTATCAAAACAACCCTCCGTTCATTTCCTGAAATCTAATTTCTTTGTGCAGTTTTTGGAGAAACAAGTCAAACAATAGTCGGTGCAGATATCTGTGAAAGGTCAGATCATTTAAAACAGTGTGCAGGTAAATTAGTGACTGTTTACATGCACAAAATATTGTTTTTTTTGCCCTTATTCTGAAAAAGACAGTATTCCTGCCGAGCTGTTTACATGGCTAATGAAAATGAATATTCCACTAATATTCCTGTTTACATGCAGCCGTGTGATTTAATAATTAACGTTTTGCTTCTTTGCGTCAAAATAGGATTTTTTTCAACGTTTTCTACCGGTGGACTTCCACCATACGAACACAACCTTTGCACTTACCCAAAAACTTGTTGTCTTTTCATAATATTTAAAAGTAGGTGTGTTTCTGTGGGCTTTTCCTTTGAGCATGCATCTCTACCCCGGCCTTGCAGACGGTTGGTTTGTACAGAAAAAAGATGAGAAAAAAGTCATTATATTTCGAGAAAAAAGTCACAAAAAACTAAATGTAAGGTCGTGTGATTCCAGTGTGTTTTTGTGCATATTTTGCTGATTATCTGGATTATTTTGACCAAGATAATCGTGACATGAAACTTTAATACGTCCCATACTCTCCTCTCAGATACAGAAACATGACCTCTTCACCGAGCCAAAAATAAAAATCACACCTCTAATAACGGAGTTAAAATGTCGTCTTTTTATGATCCTCACAGTGGAACGAAATACATTCTGTTCTGCTCGGATCTGTACTTTAGTTTCAGGAAGTGGATGCAGGACTGCAGAGTGCAGGGGGCCATATTTTTGATTAGAAATTAACAGAAAGAGCTGCGATGTTTGAGAGACTGTAATAAAAAAACGTCCCACAGCTCAGCTTTTAATCAACTTATTGAAATGAAACGTTGTGCAGCCTTCAGGTCGATTATGTCACCAGAACACTTAACCCGACGGTGACGCAACGGCCTTATTTCACATCCTGACCGTCCGTTTCTCAAACACTCGTCCATCAGCCGGCTGTAACTCTGGAAGTGTTTTTAAATGAGTCTAATGGATCCTGGACTCACTTACAGGATCTCCCAAATCCAGTTAGAAAAGAATCAGACTGCACAAGGGTTTCTTCTTCTGACTCGCGCTTTACTCCTCAAGTGTTTTTATACGTTTTAAAAACAAACGTGTGTGTGTCCTCCGCAGGTGAACGTCTACGTTCTGGGGAGAACCTTCCTGGTCCTGGCCCGAGAGCTGTGCATCAACGCCCCGGCTATAGGTACACACCTCACTCTTCACTTTGTCGAGTTCAAACTCTTTTACACTGTGAGCTGCCGAGCAAAACTAACAAGCAATACACAACCTTAGTACTCGTATGTGTGCTCGGTGTCGGCAAGTTCCCAAATGTAAGTACTTGTACTCGGTCTGGATCCCTACATTTATCCATTTACCTATTGATTTGATTTATCCATTACTTTTAGCTAACTCTTTAAACTTCTGTGCTTTCTATCAAATGTTCACACTCTTACACAACATGCAGTGTTCAGGTTTTACAGCTGATTCCTTCTTTTAATCTTCAAATGTCCAAAACTAAAAAAGTATTGAATTTACTGACATAACTCTGTAAAAAAGCTGTCAAACTTGACATTTATGAAGCTGCAGCGAGAGAAGCTTTGGCATATTTGCTTGATAAATGATTTAATATTACACTTCCATAATGTTTGGAGAAGTTGAAAGAGTCGTGGAGATGAAAACAGACTGAATCATGTGCTGCAGCAGATTCACAGACACTCCTTGTACTAGATACTATCATGTACTGTGCTGAATATTATAATAACCCATAAAGAAGGTTCTGCTCTCTGCTGTCAATCATATTTAAGTTCCTTTACTCATTTGAGTTGGGACTTCCTCGTCAAGTAATCTGTCTTTTGTTATCTTGTTTTTTTCATGCTGAATGATTTATTTCCAAGAAACTTCTGAGCTCATCTCTGGTAAACAACCGGATTTAAATTTGGTGCTTTTGCAGGATTCTTTGTGGAGAAACTCCAAGTTTTCCAGATCTGTCGATTAAATCAACTAATCGATTAGTCGACAAAATCGTATGGGTTTTAGTCGACTCAGAATTTCTTGAATTGGGCACAGCCCTAATTAGAATGTAGGTTTTTGTAGCTTATTAGCAGAAATTAAGAAAAACTTGAATGAATATAGATCAGAATCTGCAGATACTCGACATGAAAGGATCCGGATTAAAAACGACAGAGGAGCATCCGAGCTCAGGACGGGACAATAATGGATTTTAAGTCGATCGTGGTGAATTTCCATTAGCGGGATAATCATGAATATCCTCACGAATTGACTGCAGTTTACTGCAGTTTTTCTTCTGACCGTAACATTTAATAAGTAACTGCTGCAATCAAGTGGAATTAATTTTATTTTACAGATAATTATTAGATTTAATAGGCTGTATGTAACATTTCCACTGGGCTTCTCTGTGATCATTGCCAAAAGTTTTTATGACAGACTATATTATGACTTTTTTAATTGGGGGGACCTTGTGATTTATGGTTACTTTATTTCAGATTGTTTATTTAAAATATTTGTTTCTTAACTAAATGTGAGGTAAAGTAATTCCAGTGTGTTTTAAACATATTTCATTGATTATTATTAATTATTTTGACCAGGATAATCGTGACCTCATACCTTTGAGCCATCTGACTTTCCAACGAGACATGATTTTAACAGTCACTTTAAAAAGATGATCACACTCAGGGGCCCCCCCCTGTGCTGTACCGGAGCCCCAGTGAGTAATCCAAGAACTTTATGTTCCCATTAAAAAAAAAAAGGAAAAAAAAAAAGCATGTGTAGCTGACGGTGCAGCAGCCAGAGGGCGCTGCAGCCCCTCTAATCCCCCTCTCCCACAATGATGTGACATGTGTAGCTTCATCACATTATAACTTTATGTTTTATCGTCAGGTGTATTTAAGCATTCTTGTACAGAACACATCTCTTATAACAGCACCGAGCTGTCGACAGGTAAATCGTATTTTACAAAAGACACAACGTTTCTGAGGCCGTCCTCTCAAGTGCAAAACAACTCTGTTTGACAAGATTTCTACCTTTTTTTTTTTTTTTTTTTTTTTTTTTTTTTTTGCATTTAGAATCATAAACACTACATAAAGTTTGCTCCTGCTGCTCAGACTATAGCAACAACATTGTAAATAGACTTGTGCAATTACACACAATTTGAAGCGGTCCCTACTTGTTCCAGTTGTGGAGCTCAGCTTGATTACATCACCACAAATCACCGTATTAATGTTGTTTCTACAGCAGCCTTTTTAAACACAGGCATCAGAGCAAATAACGTTAACCCAGTATTTAAATTAAACAAAAATAACATTAAATTAAATAAGATAAAACAACAGATCCTTGACTTTTAAAATAGTCTCTCAAAGAACTAACCAGGCCATTTAGTGTGACATTAGTCAAGAGTCTTTAATGCTACATTACGTTGAAGGCTGGGGGGGTGGGGGGGGGGGCGGCGGGGATAATGTCCCCCCGGAGCAGCTTATGCGTAGAACACAAGCTCTGGGATCTGTCCTCCCTGTACTCCCGTGCCGTTGGTGCTGTCGGAGGAGCACTGGAATTGAAATGTCACCTTCCCGCACTGCACCTCCGTCATGCCCTCCTGGCCGAAATAGCTGAGTTCGTTCCCGTCCAGCACGGCGCTCACCGTGTAGAAGGCGTCCTGCTCCACCTGAACAGGATGCTCGAACCACACCGGGAACGTGCTGCTCGACCCGTCCGACACGAACTTGGTGAGGTTCTGCGCCAGCGTCACCCCTTGTCTCTTCAGTTCGATTTTGACGCTGTACTCGGCTTTGCCGCCGCTCGACCCGTACAGCCCCAGACCGGCGATAAAGATCCTCTTGTCCACCGCGAACTGAATGCTGTCGCAGCGGCCGCGGTAGCGCCACTGGTTGCTCCGGTAGGCCGAGGACTGGAAGCGGTGGCACTTCTGCGGCGCCAGACCCTGCCTCGCAGTCAGAGGGAAGTCCAGGTCGGGCTTTTTAGCCGCGGTGTACCACAGGAACACGTTGTGCGTCTCCTCCAGCGTCAGGATGTCGCACTGCGCCGCCCCGTCGGCGAACTCCTCCAGGCTCATGGACGGGATGCGCACCAAGAACAGCGCCTTGCCCAGGACGTCCCTTTTGTTGCGGGTCGTCGGCCCCAAACCCTGTCTCTTGCACTCCGCCGCGGCCCAGTTCATAACGGCGTCGAACACCACCACCTCCTTGGTGTTGAGCGTCTCCCGCCGCAGGATGATCTCCAGCGTCTGCAGGTCGATCTCGCAGAAGCCCTCGGAGCAGAGCGCCAGCTCGGCCTGCGCGTCGATCACCTCCCAGCAGCGCTGCGTCAGCTCGGGCTCCTCGAACAGGCGGCTCTGCGACAGCAGCACGCAGGCGTTCTTGGCCTCCAGGCTGGTTTCCAGGAAGGTGACGCAGGCCTTGGCCAGCGCCGGAACGATGTACTTCTTGGCGGCATACAGGGTGGCCAGCACCGTGTCTGCCTCCAGGTCGATCTCATCGCTGTACATGTACCTGAGAGGAAGAAAATATAACATGTTAATCATCATACATGTACCTGAGAGGAGGAAAATATAACATGTTAATCATCATACATGTACCCTGGAGGAGGAAAATAACCACTGTCGGCAAAAGGATGCTGTTTATACATCCGTCCTTCACAATACGATGAAATGCTTCAACAGCTCCAAATTATGCAGTAAAATCTTTCCATTTTGTGCTTTTAAGATCATCAAATCATCTCATCAAAGTCAGTTACATACAGTAACAAGACGTGTAAATGTCCACGTATACATATGATATTTGGCACGCAGACTCTTAAATACGTATAGATCATTTACGCTGACGCTTCCGTGGCGATCGTCAAATACAATCCCCCCCGACAAGGCTGGAAAGTCTTTGTGTCACGCCGGATGTGTCCGGATAAGGCGAACGTTAACTGGTCCTTTAAAAAAAAAAAAAAAAAAAAAAAAAAACTCTTGGAAGTGCTCATTTCCTCTCGTTTCCACATAAAAGCAAAACGGATATAATCATCATTATTTCATCCCAAAGAGGATTGTATGATGATTTAACACATCCTACCCGTTACACAAAAGGCCTAACATGCAACAGTCTTAGCCAACGCTGCTGAACGAGCAACAAAGACCAGATATTTATAACTACTAGTCCCCTCAAAGAAAATTGTCAGGCTGTGGATGAGGGAAAAGAAATGTTTCTAGTTGGACAAAGAGCACAGCGAAAACCAGCAATTACGGCGCGCTGTGCTGCTGCCCCTGCTCTCAGGCGCTCCCAGCATTTTGGCATTCGCCTCTGCTTAAGCTTTGGATGAGTAATAATACGCTTTGAAGTGACACTGACTGCGCCTGTCATCTCTCCTTCTGGTTGGCTGTGTGAGGGACGGCGAGTGGCTTACTTCAGCAGAATTAGAAAAGCAGCAGGTTCCACATCTGGGATATGGATCTCAGACTCCTCCTCCGCCAGATCGCCGTAAAACATGGCACAGAAGACCGAGCTTCCCACGGCCAGCACATACTGGGAGGGAGGGAGGGAGGGAGGGAGGAGCAGACAGATGCGTCAGACACATGCAACCAGAATCACTCTCAAGTTCAACAAAAGCAGCAGCTCTTTTTCAGTAGCAGACAGATGTAACAAACAAACAGCACTCAATTCAGATCTATTTTCTCATAAAAAAACTAATTTTCCAACGCGTAAAATGTCTTTACCTTGTGTGCCGGGACCTTCTGCGATGCCCCCAGGGGCCCAACGATGAAGTGGACGTCAGCCATCAGCTCATTGTTAAACATCAAGGCATTCCTAAAAACAGAGCAGGTTTCGTGAATAAGCCTCAATCAAGTATTGTATAACATCAAGTCCTCCCACACTCTTGGTTTTGCCCAGAGACACTGGTTATTTTCATATGTTTGGGGAGGATACAGCAGCAGTAGTGGGGCTGCCACTAATGATTACTTTCATTAGAAATGACTCTATTGAGTTATTGTTTCCCTGGAGCCCTTTGTGACATTTTTAAAATGTTTTCTTTAATCAACAGTCCAAATACACAACAATATGCAATTTACTCACAGAAAAGATTAAGCAAACCAGAAAATATAAACAACTGAGAATGCTTAAAAACGTCCTTAACTGATTAATCAATTACCTGAATTGTATGCAATAGGGCTACAACTACCGGTTATTTTCATCAGGTCCATAAAATGTCAGAAAATAGTGAAAAATGTCCATCCCAGTTTCTCAAAGTCCAAAGTGATATCTTTAAATGTCTTTTTAAAGTTCAATATGATACAAAACAGAGAAAAGTAGCAACTGTCTATATTTGAGAGGCTGAAAACAAGCATTTTCTGCCATTTTTGCATGAAAAAATACTTTTACGATTAATCATTATCAAAATAGTTGGCGATTATACTTTTGTCCATCCGCTACCAGCTCTAAAACCAGTGACTTTTGCTTAAAAATGTCCTTAAAATGAGGAAACAATTATCTAAAGTGCATGCATATTAATCGACCTGTTATTACAGCTCTGTACAGTAGGGCATGCAACCTGTAATAAATGCTCTAATGCAGATTTTGAAACATTAACGTAAAAGTAGACGTTGCATGAATATTTTCAAAATAAAACACCACTATTATAAAGCGTAAGTGTGTGAGAGTACAGCGACCTCACTGCACTTTCATCCCCTGTTTTATTACTATCATATTAACACACAGTGGCCTGTCGTTACTTAATGTACTCGTGTATATCTTTGACACAAACCCCCCTGCAGGGACTTTTACTTTGCACTGCATACTTTCCGTGTACAGCAGTTTTCCAGCACATATTGTGATATATAAGCTGCAGTATTTTTTGCAGTTACCTCTCTCTCAGTGTGGGGTGGCTGCACTGCCAGCTCGGCTGGTCGACGTTGTTGTTGTTGATGTTTTGCTGTGTGGTCGGGGTGGTCGCCCCGCTGCCGCCGCCGCTGCTGCTGGCCTGGCACACCGGCGGCTCCTTGGTCTTCTCGGTGTCCGCTACCGTGGTGCCGTTGGACAGGTTGGTGTTGTTGGTGTTGGCGGCGGGGTACAACTCCGCAGCCATCTTCTCCTCCTCCTCCTTCTCCTTCTGCTGCTGCTGCTGTTTCTTCTTCTTGCTCGTCAGGGACAGAGTCAGGATCTCATAACATACCGGCAGCCTGCCGACCTTCTTGGACTTTTTCAGTGTTTCTGGAAGTAGGAGTAGATAAGTCAAACACCTCATGATCCGGCCATGATGGAGCAACCTGCAGTCTGCCGTTGGCATCGGCACAACAAGCGAACCGTCGTTTGTTAATATCCGGTGAATTTGGATGTAAAACAAAAAAAAAATGTGTGGTGGCGTTGAAATTCAAACGTTTTCTGGGTGAAATTCCGGCTCCTACGACGCCGCTTTAAAACGGCATCGACAGCGAAGTTTACACGACAACATGTAAAAAAAATAAATATCCGTTAAGGCCCCGCTGGAGTCCTCCGCTTCCAACTTCGACCACAGGCACTTTTTTTCCTCCGTTTCCTGGCGGTCACCTCATCCTCTCCGGACGGAGAAATGTCCACGAAGCGTCGCTTGTTTTCCCTTTTTCAGCGAGTGGGTAATCCGGATAGTCGCAGCTGGTATTCAAGTATTTTTCCCCCACACACATACACATACACACACACACACACACACACACACACCCCGCCTCTGCGTTAATCCTCTACTCCGATATTTCTCCCTCTTCCTCCGGACCGACTGTCGACCGACACGGAGCCAGCTACGATGTTCCGCTGCGGCCGTACACATCCGAGGTAAATAGTCATTTGTCGGGAGTTTTTAAGCTCTGCTCCATTTTTTCTGCTTTTTTTTTTTTTTTTTCGTCGTGATCTCCTCGGACGCCCAGGGCTCGCTGAGGACCAATCAGATTCACGCACGGCGGTGACGTCAGGAGAGCCGAAGCACCTCCCCCGGCTGCTCCGCAGAGTGCGTCACCGGGCTCAAATCGCTCCGCCTCTTGCCCCGCTGATTAGACCCGGTGGAAAGATATAAATAAAATTTAAAAAAAAAAGAAAAAGAAAAGAAAGAAGGTCGATTAAATATGACCCTCAAGTACAGCACAGCAATGAGGAGAAATAATAATTTAAAACAACAGTGGTGGAAGAAGATATTTTACTTAATTAACCCTCTGAGACCCAAATAGACCCATTTTTGTCTTTTTTTGTTTTTTTATGTTTAAGGGGAGATATCAGGTCAACAGTAGATGCCACAAATAAGTGGTGTACATCATCTGAAAGCTGAGAACCTGAAGATTAATTTGAGTTGCAGCTCAGCACTGTGTCAAGGTTTTCTAGTCATAAATCTGTAATAAACACTGTGTTTTGTTTAGGCGCCTATTACATTTTGAAGGTTTAGAGTGTATAAGGTCTTTGAACATTATGATGGAAGTATATGATGACCATACAAATGTTTTTTGTGTCTCATAAGTTGCTGCAGCAATTTTGGGGTTGATACCATTTGTTACACAGATTTGGTGCACAATTTAACCATTTTTGACCACTTGAGAATTGATAAAAAAAATGGTCAAAAATCACATAAAAATACCTCATTGCGACACCAATAGGAGGAACACCATAG
>JAOVVB010259554.1:0-19287 GCA_028570985.1 Heterobranchus longifilis
CGTAGCACCAAAACAAATTCCTTGTATACTTGTATACTTGGCAATAAAACAATTCTGATTCTGATTCTGATTCTGAATTGGTTTATTAAAGGGTTACTCCAGCAATTTTGCATTGCACTCCCATAAAGTTGATGAAGTAAAAAGAATGTTTGAAATGTGTGCAGCAGAGGTCCAGACATCCAGACTTTAAGTCTCTAGTATGGGTCAGTCTCCAAAAACACGGGATCCTACATTTCCCAACATGCATCATGATAGTCTTTTAATTCAACAAGTCCTCCAAACCATACGACCACATAAATCATTTGTTCCAACCCGTACGAGCCTTTACTAAATTCACGGCCCTCGTGGTGGCAGGAAATACAACCCACAGGAGCGTTTTCCGTCCTCATACTTAAACATGACATTAATGTTATGAAATGGTCGCAGTTTGGTTCGGTTTAGGCGCAAAAAGTACTTAGGGTTAGAAAAAGATTGTAATTTGGGTTATAAACAGTACATTTGTTGCGTTACTTCACTTTTGTGCGTATGTATATGATGTAATTATGCATGTGACGTAGACATAGTCCCGTTTGTTACATAAAGTTTAAAATAAGTCGTTGTTTACCTTTAGGTCCTGTCCACATCTGGAGATTTTTGTAAACAAACATTTCCCTCTCCGTTTTGGCCTCTCATTCACATGTAAATGTCACCAAAATGGATATTTTTAAAACGTCTTCTAAGGTGCTATTTTATTTCCCCCCATTGCCTCGCGAGTATTTGGAGTGTTTATGTTTTCATGTGGATGGATTGTTTTTTTAAACAGAAGAGAAAACTATCCATTTCTAAAGAAATATCCAGATCCATGTAGACAGGGTCTTAGTTTCAAACTGGACAGCGTTCTCCTGGGTCAAAGTTCTGTGTTTGTTTGTTAGTCAAACACACACTGAGACGTTTCACATTTATACCCTTTTATCCCTTTTAATGAAAACACTGCTTTTGAAAATCACTTATTTTTGACTGCAAGAGGGATGACTTTCATTATTCCAGTTAGACATTAAAAGACCAGACCACTATTTTTTGCAAATATTAGGCTACCCTTTTTTTTTTTTTACTGATAACACATTTACCTTACATTACAGTCGACCAGATTTCCATAGCATATAAATCAGCCTGCTGACACAGGAATGCTACTGGAATTGGTAATCCATCATAGTGAAGTACAGGTGGGGCTGGAGTGGGGGGGTGAAGGCTCCTGAAATCTGTCTGGACACACCCTGCTGTGAACATCATGTCTGCTTATATGCTTACATGTATTTTGTCAAAGTTGAATTCTGTGTTGTTCTGCGGTGATGCACTTTGTAAATCAAGCTGCATGTTTCAGTCATCAGAGACCTTTAGTGTCCCAGGATGTTGGAGATGCTGTAACAATACAATTCTGACAGCAATGCCTTGTGTTTGTGTTATGAGCTAAGTTGGAAGACATCGGTCTTCAGTGAGAACAGTCTTAGACTCCTATCTGCTGAGCCCTAACTGCAACCATGCTAAGAATGTGCCATGTCAGACAGCCCATTATGCCGAAGTGTTTTTTTATTGGGGTTTTGGCATAATGGGCCGTCGGACCAATATATAACTTTTATTTAACCAGGAAGTCACATTGAGATTAAAATATCTTTTGCAAGTGAGACCTGGCCAAGACAGGGATGGACATGTGATGTGCACCATGGTGGTCCGATCGTTCTACTGCTAATATTACTACTGATAATATTACTACTGATAATATTACTACTGGTAATATTACTACTGATAATATTACTACTGGTAATATTACTACTGATAATATTACTACCAACACCAAATGCAGATGGAACCCAAGAGCCTGGTCTGCTTGAGATCTGTAGCTTAAGTAAAAGGTCGTTTTTTCTTGTTGTAACACTTGCTCTTGGGTGATTTTGGGACTTTGAAAATAATTGACTTTGAAAATTCTAGTCCTGCTCTATATGAAAAGTGTCCTGACATAACTTCTGTTATGGTATGACACTATAAATAAAATTGAACTGAAAATACAACAGCAGCAATAAGTACAAAATACAATACATAAAGCAGCGACCAAGACATAGCAGGACAGCACAACAGATAGCAGCAGCAACAATAAGTATGACCATATACATTATATGATACAGTGCAACTACAGGGCAGCAATATTTAATCAAGTGTTATTTAATTAAAGCAACTGCAGCTATCAGTGACTACTTTCCTTATTATATGTCTTTATTTTTCGATGATGAAATCATTTAAAGAGATTGTAAAGAGAGACGGACAGTCAATGTGCAGACCCTGCTAAGAATACATCCAGGCTTTCAGGAGACTAGACCTACAGAACATCACTGGCAATCCCAGTCAGTGTGTGACAAAAGGGGGGTGACAGACAAGCTGTGCAGATTGTGTTTGTACCATGTGTAAATCAGTGGATTATTATTGGTCATCTGTGAGTTGGAATATGGCACGGATGGAACGCCCAACACATGGTACATTTGGCACCTAGTGCTCAGCAGATAAAGGCAGTTACTGGGCCCAGACAGCAGACTGGCAACACACTGCCAACAATTATCTAACAGTTATACAATGTACAATTGACAAGAAAATACATCTAATATATCTAATACAGTACAAAGCCCTATCAAGTGTAACAGAAGCACTCCAAACTGTGCTGAAAGACTAGGGTTGGAGTTCAATAGTATTTTTCAAACTCACTTACAGAATCCCATTTCTTTAATTAGGTTTTTCTTTTAACAAATAAATGATAAATGACTGAAACTCAAAGATTCTATAAATAAAGGAATAACTCTCACCATTGTGTAGTTTATGTTAGCTTCACCACCTCTGTTAAAGTGAAGCTCACAGCCCACGTATTCACTTCCTACTCTGAGATACTTAATAAATACCATTCTTGCTTTGTGTATGAAGCATGCTTGACATAGAAAAAAAACTTCAATGAAAATCAAAATGAACATCACACTGAGATAGCGAGTTGCAACATTGTCCTCATGATATTTCTGTATTCAGCTGCATACTTGTAAATGTAGAATTGATCGTGTCAATAAATGAGTCAGTGGAAGCTAAGTGATTCAGCCCTCGTGGTAATTAAACACCACGCATGAGTCACACAGCAGAGGTGGGTCATTACGAGGCAGAGAGGTGCTGAAGTTAGCATCAGTGATAAACAGGAAGACTGCTGATTGCATTAGCGCTCGTGTGACAGCTTCAGAACGTGGACTGAATCATTAGTGGTTCCCAAACTTTTTTTGCAAGGCCCCCCTTTTGTAGATAAAAATATTTTCAAGCCCCCCACAATGCACCCACATAACCATACACTTAGTCACGTCCTTTGCTTGTAAACTTCTATAGAATTAATTTGAAACATTGCATCTAATTAATACAGGACTGCAGGGTGTCATATTTTATTGATGTTTGGTGAAGATCTATAGACAAACCTGTCCATGCTTTGCTAGCATTTATTTATATTTAGCCTCGCATCACCCCCCTACTCCATTATCACTCCATTCTGATTGGTCAATCACGGCATTCTACGCTCTGTTATTTCTCCATAGCAGACCGTTGCCATGTAAAATAGATCGTTGCTAAGGACGCAGTTCTGGAGGACCATGTCCATCAATCCGCATTAAGAAGTCCAGTAAATTTAAATGTCAGCTGTGGCAAAAACAACAACAAAACTTTAGCTTTCCGTTACTCTTTCTCATATTAGTTTTAATATATTTGGAGAGCACCAAACTTTGAGGTAAAGAGCTCAATGAAATGTTTCCAAATTAGCCTTTTTTTCCTGAAAAGTAACAGTTTTGGTCATATAAGGTTTTCGTCCAACAGTGATTTTTCATCAAATTTTACTAAATAAACACACAAAACATATTGATCCAAAAGATTTCTGAATATAGAAACATTAACAAAAACGTTAACAATCCATATGTTATTTGAATTATGTATTTTTTTTGTTTGTTTCTGAGTTAGTATTACTGATAGTGACTACTTTGTCATGTTTGTGCCTTGTGTTCACTGGCCTGATAATTAACTCTCCTGTCATTAAGATCCTGCCACTCCCACCTGCCCAGCAATCACCTCATTCCCCTCACCTGTGTCGCCCCTCTCATGCCCACACCTGGCTCTCATCAGCTTCTCCTTCTTATACCAGCCCAGATTCACTCACCCTCTGCCAGACGGTCTCGTGTTCTTGTCTAGCTGTCCAGCATTTCACCATTTTTTGATTTTTTCTGCCTGATATTTGCCTGATACCCATTTTTTTGCCTGTCCCTCTCGGTTTCTGTCTGCCTGCTCTGATTGCCTCTGTGGTTTTGGACTCCTGTTTGTTTTTCCAGACCTGTTTAAAGATATTGGACACTCAGCCACTGCCTCTGAAGTTATGTTTTTGAGTTCGATGTTTTCTGAGTCCTGACAGATAATGCTCATTTTTTTGAGTGCTAAGGCATTTGCAACAGTTTGTCAAGTGGATTTGGACCGCATGTCACGTACTGTGATGATGTCCGCAACAGCGTACAATGTGGAAGACAAAAGACGGAAGCCTTGACTTTACATAGAAAAAAGAATGAAGTCTCTAGCTATTATGATTCTTATTTTAGATCGATTTAAACAGGATCATGCAAACCACGCCCCCTCGCGGCGGCCCGCGGGAGGGTTAAAGGTATAATATGTTACTTTTGTCAGTAAGTGTTTGTAAACACACAGCATTCAAAGTTGGCTCCTCCTCCTCAGCTCATGTACTATATACATGCACATCCAAATGGTTTTAAAGCAACAAGTGCATGCCCAATCTCTGGGGATTGCCAAAAGGCATTTACCTAAAAAGCAAGGAATCTCTCTGTCTTTCTATTTGTCCTTCACATATCTAAAGAACTGTTCATCTGATCTACTTTACACTTGGCAGGTGTATTGCTGGGGACCCAATGATATGCAGTGCCAAAGTTGGTGCAAATTGGACATGCAACATGTTGAATATTAATAAACTTTGAATAAACAAGGGACCAGTGCTCTTGAATGGAGCATGTCATCTGTAGTGGGTTACAGCTACTTTATAACCACAGTGTTTATGTCAAAGCAAGCGACTAATATGTGCCTATTTGAAAATTAGTATCTCGGCTACATGCAACTTACCAGTGTTTCTGACTGCGAGTAGCCGCGACTTGCAGTTCACTTTTTCTGCTGGGTGCCGGATATACTACTGTTACAACTGAACTTTTTGTCAAATTCCTGGAGTCAACAAGCACGAGCCTACAGGACCAGTGTGACTCTGCCATTGCAACATAACTTGTGCATGTTTGCCATAATATGCCTTTTTACAAATTAATACCTCTGCTGAGGTATTAATACCTCTATATTTCACCAGTGTTTCTGGCCACAAGTAGTTGCGACATTGGTGTGTTTTTCAGGGGCAGATTTAGTGATTAGTAGTCTGGCAGGCTTACCAAACAATGCTCGGATAAAGCCTTAATTTCTGGCCGCACAGGAAGTCTGTGTTCTTGTTCTCAGAGTTGTGGATCGTGTGATGAGGCAGGCCTGCTCTGTTCTTTCAGTAAATGATTGTAAAGATCTACAAAGAATATGTTTACATTTTTGTGGAGGTGTTCCACCGAAAAGGCTTCCCTTCCAACATTATTTTGCAGAGGCACCGTCAGGGTGTGGCTTTGCCGAGGATGATTGTGATTGGTTTAAACAAATACATAGATCATTTTACAGCCGGTACATTTTGTGTGTACTCTACGCTGTACTTTTGACACAAATGAGATGCACGCTATCCCTGGTGCTGATGGTGATGTCCGAAGGCAGAAGAAAGACCGCCACAGCAACTATGGGACATGCGCAGAACACCCAGTCCAGTTTGAGGCCTGTTGAACGTTTACATGCCTGAATAAATCGACCCACAACCGCATTATCTTGGTGTGTTAGTCCGACTTTGAGAAATACAACTCAGTACGATTTCAGTCGGACTAACATGTTCAGATGTATTTCAAAATTCCAGTTTGTCTAATACAATAAATCAACTTTCTCTAACATCATGTAAACATACAGAGTGTAAATGAAATTGGACTTTATTAACTGAACTTAAATCCTAATTTTAGAAAATAATGACCTTTTAAAGGACAAACATCTCACAGCTCTTTGGGCTAAATCTTCCAGTTTAGTAATTCCAGATTAACATCCGGATTAACTCTAAATCTCTGTCTGTGTGTCCCCAGTCTGCAGTGACGAACTCACACACAAGTTTAAGGGCTACACGGTGATGACAGAGGATGAACGCTACGATGCCCTGAGGCACTGCCGCTACGTTGACGAGGTGGTGCGGGACGCTCCCTGGACCCTCTCCACTGAGTTCCTCAAGAAACATAAGGTCAAAGGTCACGCAGTCACTGGACACACAGCTTCTCACAATGTCACACAGCGACAGCAACAAAGATATCTGGTGCTCAATCAGTCTGAACGCTGTAATGTTACACTCACAGATTGACTTTGTGGCCCATGACGATATCCCCTACACCTCTGCTGGATCAGAGGATGTTTATAAACACATCAAGGAAGCAGGTGAAGATATGAGTGTTCATATACTGGATTTTAGTCCTGTCGCTTCTCATATCACTTGAATTAATCACAATCATTTATGTTTTAGGGATGTTCGTGGCCACTGAGAGGACAGAAGGCATCTCCACATCGGATCTGATCACACGTATCGTCCGAGACTACGACATCTACGCCCGACGCAACCTGCAAAGAGGCTACACAGCCCGAGAACTGAATGTTGGATTCATTAATGTTAGTGAAATTTTATTTAATTGAATTACAAAAGAACAGGATATTGACATTTTTTTAACTGAAAAAAAAAAAAATCACAGATGCACTGATGGTCACTTTTAATGACAGGAGAAGAAATACCGGATCCAGGAGCAGGTGGACAAGATGAAAGAGACGGTCCGCACGGTGGAGGAAAAGTCCAAACACTTTGTCTACAAAGTGGAAGAGAAGAGCCAAGACCTCATCCACAAGTGGGAAGAGAAGTCGCGAGAATTCATTGGCAACTTCCTGGAGCTTTTTGGACCTGATGGAGCCTGGGCACGTTCAGTTTTACATTAATTCACATTAAATCAAGTTTATTGTTTAGTGGCACGTTTATATTATTTTGATAGATAAATATAAAGAAGTAATATAGTAATATTAATAGCCTTGCCACAAAATAGTCCTGCACATAACCCCCATAAAACCACAAATTGTCATTTTTACACAGTTCATTTTTGTCAAAAATAGCTTAAAACTTCCCTCACAAATCTTTTATGGCAGTCATAAATCAAATCAGTCAAATCTGAACTCAGACAGGATACACACACTCCTGGAATCAACACAACTTACACTGCACTGGGATAGTGGTATCTCTGATGGTGTCTCCACCACAGATACATATCCATACATTTACTTAAAAATCATAGAAAATAAGAGTTTTCTTATAATTTCAGATCTTGCCTCATAATCATCATGTTTAGATGATGTTTAGTTTTGTTCGGTATCAAAATTGTGATCGTTGTCCCAACATCCGAGAGAATTTGCAGAGGGCACCAAAACAACCAACACTGGTTTATACAGTGCAAATTAAAGGTTTAGTGTGTAGGATTTAGTGGCATTAGCAGTGAAGTTGCAGATTGCATCCAACTGAAACTTCTCCCGTGTGCCAAGCATGTAGGAGAACTACAGTGGCCGACGCAAAAAAGCGAATGACACTCTCTAGAGTCGGTGTTGTCCGTCCTGGGCTCCTGTAGAAACATGACGGTGCAACATGGTGGACTCTGGAAAAGCTCATTCTAAGCTAAAACACAACTTAGTTTCAGGTGATTATACACTAATGAAAACATAATTGTGAATATCATATTCCATTTCTGCCAATAGATGCTCCTAAATCCTACACACTGGTCCTTTAAGAATAAAACTTATTATAACCTATAACCTATATTTTTGGCAATTCCATGGGCCATGTTGAAAGGGTCTCTAATATGGAGGAATAACTGAAGTATAAATGATAACTATGGCAGGGTGGGTGAAAGTGAGTACAATAAACAACAAAACGCAACATGACAATACAATTAAACTTTCTTCTGTCTCTTGTTCAGCATGCGATTCAGGAGCGCAGTGGCCGCATGCTCCAGGCCCTGTCACCCTACTCTTCACCCCGTGGCTCCCCCAGCAGCAGTCCCACCAGAAGACGCTCCGTTTCTCCTGACTCCTCCCCTGCCTCGGTCTCGGCCTCCCCATCCCCATCCTCCTCCTCCCTCTCCCCTCCTTCCTCCCCCTCCCCACCTAAAAAGGTGACACGCTCCTCTCTCAAAGCTGCCTCCACATACAGTGAGCATGTACAATGAGCTCATCTTTGTTGGACTTCTTACAGGCTATTAGTCATTAATCTGCTACAAAATTATGTCTAAAGAGGCTGTTCATTTAAATGAACAAATAAAAAGGACATTCTGGTTTATTCAAGTGCAATATATCATAATAATGTTTCTTCACTGAAAAGAACATAAAAATGTTTGCTTGGATGTTATTTATCTTCTGTCATTTGTTACTCTTCATCTTGTTACTGAATCTGTAATTGAGTTATATTCATTTCAGACTGATCGATAATCAACACAAAAGTTCCTGTCATTTAATGTCCTTACATGAAAACTCACTTATTCAGTTGGCTGAATAATTCTAGGATAATTAGGTCGACAGGAGACAGGGTGCTTACACAGATGAACAATATTGTTTGTAGTTTAATATTTCCCTAACTTTCCTCAAACATGATGATATGGCCATAAATAATTTGAAACAGTCGAAATGCTGCTTTAATGGGTCCTTAAAGCGCCTATAATCAAATGTTTTATAATATCAATGTATCAAATGACAATGTGAAAACAATGTGACGAACCAACAGAGAATTATCAGCTGAATCCGCAGCTCCCCCCTGCTTTTTGGAGCTTTATAGCGAGTTTCAGTTCATTATTTAGCTGTCTGGTCAGCAAATTCACTGAAAGTAAAAACTAAAAACTGCTCTGTAACTGCTGGATGTGTAAATACGTAACTGATTGCTAACAATGTCACCATATCAACATAAAAGTTAATTACGTCAATGTTGTCTTTCCACTGCCCCTGAGTGGCCAAAAAGATCAGTAACTGTTATTGCAGGTTTAAGCTGCTCTCAATATTCTTTTTGATATTAAAATGGATCAAATGACTATAGATAATGTGAAAGGTGTCACCTGATGAGCTCTGACAAACCAACTGTATATCTGCCCAGCACCCAACAGAAGACTTAAATTCATCAAGTAGCTGGAAACACGATTCCATGTTGTTGAAATGATTTCATGAATGTATCATCATGACCATGTTGAGCACTGGGAGGAGTAAGGAGCACACCTGTGCTGCCTGGAGACAACGAGACACAGGTGTGCTCAATCTGCTCAATCAGTGCTCCTTTAACTGGGAGGAGAAACTGTTGTTCTGTTTGCTCTGCCACCAACCACACATGTGCTCCCTCGTGCTTGTTGACTGGGTCTAAAAGTGAGTTCATCTTTAAGGTTTATCAGTTTGATAATGCCACGTTAATGTATTGTGTGTGTTTGAATATTCTCTAACTTTGTTCAGAGCCAATGAGAATTTGAGATAATTAAGAATAATTAAGATTGGCCACAATGAGTCAATAACAGATCTCTAATGCCACACATCTTTGTCTGCCATAAATCTAAGGTGATAAACCAACAGATGTTGAGTTTTCAGCTTGTTGTGGTGTTCCTCTGCCCCCAAGTGGCCAAAATATCCAATTAGTGCAGCTTTAAACTGAGCTCTTTAAACTGACAATAAATCAAAGAATTTCATAATACACTTTCTATTTATTTATTTATCTATAACCAAGTAGGCCTACTGTATGTGTAAACATATAAGGGATGTGACTGCTGTGTTTTGCATTGCTCTCTGAACAAATAAAGGTAAGAATAGGCAGGACTCTTGACAAGTAGCCTATGTGGAAAAAATAGGTGTAGGCCATCAATAAGATTAAAATAAAAAATCAAACCTCTGTTCCGTTTAGTATGTTCTTAATTCTAATATAAAAAGCCTATGAAAGAAAGTGTATTTATTTACACAGCCAAACAAAGATAACAAGATGCAAGATGTCCGACTTGTAGACTATATGATAATTAGATGGTACATTTAAAAGTAGTGTACTCATCATATCAGGGCGTCACTTTGGTCTGTCACTGTGTTTTATCATCTCTCTATTCAACGCAGACTGATGAGTGCAATGTATCAACCGAGCGTTACAATTATATTCAAATCACATGCGGGACAAACACATCTGCGCATGTTCCTCAGTGAAGTATCTCGCTCCTCTAACATCTTTGGCTCGACCTTTAAAACGGTCGTGTCTATAAGGTAAACCTAAATTTGCCAAAGTCTCGCGAGATGGGTAAGGTTAGGCATTAACCTCGAATATACCATTCGAGGTTAATGCCTAACCTTACCCGTTAGGGTTAGGAGGTCTGGAAATTAGTCTCGCGAGAGTTTTTGTCCGTTAGTTTTCGCCGGGTTTTGCACATCTAGGGTTACCTTCCCGACACGACCCTATAAAACCATGGATATGACGTCACCGCAAGCTAATGGTCCTACACGGGGATTAAAGATGGCGCCCTCTCATGCACTGAGGTGCTGTAAACGGGCTCTGAACTGGGTACCTGTCCTGTTTATAAACCTGGTTATCGGATGGTCTTATTACGCGTATGTCGTGGAGCTCTGTGTCTGTAAGTACACTCACTTTTTATTAAGTATTTAGCTAGCGCGGGGCGGATATCTGCTTGTGTTGACAGTTTCAGGTTTGCCAACTTTGAGTTAAAGTGAGATTTAAATCACCCCCAGGCTGCATACTGTGTACCGGTCAGTCTATGGCACCGATAAACCGCAGGACAGCATTACACTACATTATTTTGTCTAACCATTAACATACATGCTATAATTTTGTCTATAACGTTAATATAACCGGGCAACTTCAGTTAGATTGGGGAAAGAAAGTCAGTCTCTGGGTAGGCTATTTTGTGCAGTCATCAATGAATAATTAATAACTTCATCATGACAGTTGTAATGCACCGGGTAACATCAGATATTACAAAGCCAATTAACTGGAACCAAGGTGCAAGAGATAGTAAAACTTTCTCAGATGTTTTTTTCTGTTTAAATATGTAGTGCATTGTAAATGAATGGACAAGTTAGCTCGCTAATTTAAAAGCTCCTTTAAGTAATACACAGTGCTTTCAGGGTTTTAAACATTTAGTTAAATTATAAATGGATCCAAGTTTATTTCCTTGTTGTTTTGTGTCCTATTTATCTGCATATATATGCTGCCTTAATTCTGACACATTGCATGCATTTATTTCGAGTTTATATTAGGCTGTTAAGTTGACATTTTGCAAATAATTGATAGATGATTGTTGATGATGTTGTTTGAGCGATAATGCATACAACTTGGGAGCTAGCTGTAAAATCATAACCATAATGAGGGATGGCTATACTTTAAACCACATAATGCATCATAGGTTATTCATTGTTTATATGGGAAGATGTAATGATGGCCTGTTTAGGAGCAAGCGACCAAGCCACCTTCACCTAAACATTGGTAATAAAAAAAAAAACATGCTTGATTTTGTGGTCATTAATCTGTACTTGAATTAAGTAAACAACTTTAAACAGACTCATCATTCAGCAGAGGATATGATTTCCTACTCTTTTTTTTTTAATCTCATAATGAAATGTGATCATCCAAGCTTAGTTCTGAAAGCAGTCCAGCTTAGATGAGTATTGATGGTATTTTTCCAACAGATAGATATTGATCTGTGTGTGTGTGTGTGTGTGTGTGTGTGTGTGTGTGTGTGTGTGTGTGTGTGTGTGTGTGTGTGTGTGTGTGTGTGTGACATGTACTGACCCCCGCACTCACAATAGGTTTTTACAGTTTGTTTCAGCCTGGAACTGATGATACCATTATCAGCATGTAGACGTACTGTAGTTATGTCTGTAAGTCAGCGGCTGTGGTCAGGACAGGGACATCCCTGCTGCTTAAACAAAGCTCTCTGTTATGGGAGGGTCACTGCTGGCCGTGCCAGGCTGCTGCCACATGGTGTGAGAAAGGGGTGGTGGGGGATGTGTAGTCATGCATTCTTCGGACTTTCACTACTGCTCACTAATATATATATATATTTTTTTATTTTTTTATTTGCCTTATGTAGATACAATCCCAAATAATGCAGAACGAAGTAAGTGATACCCACAATTCCTCTCATGTTAATCAGATTATGTCAGAGATGCCAACATAACTACAAATCTAATTTTTTTTCTCTCTCAACAGTCAGCTATTTGGTCATCTTTCACATTTTCCTCACCATGTTTATATGGTCCTACTGGAAAACTATCGGCTGCAGGCCAGCCGGCCCCTCAAAAGCGGTAAGCCAAGAATAAAAGCTGGGAAAATAGTTTTCCCGTGGACACTTCCTATTTTCATGTTTAGAAGGTAGGATTTAGTAAATGTATAGAAAACTGTCCAGTACAAGTTTACTGCATGTTATTTGTCGGGCTGCCTCTGACTGCTTGTCTTTTCTCCTCCGGTCAGTTCGGTCTGCCCCGAGCAGAGAAGGAACTGTATGAGAGAGAGGAGCGAGCCGAGACGCAACAAGAGATTCTGAAGAAAGTGGCGAGGAATTTACCCGTGTATACACGCACGGCAGGAGGAGGTGAGGCTTTCACCGCAGCAGCAAATTAACTGTGGTTGGCTTCCTATTTTAACACCCAGTTGTTGCTTTAAAGCAGACCACCTGGGAAAAGTCATTTAAAGGTTATAGTTCCTATTTCTTGAAGTGTGGTTGTATGAGGTACTTATCCATAGTCAGTGTATTACCTACAGTAGATGGCGGTCGGCACGCCCCCACTTTGCAGAAAGCACAGCCATACACTTTCCTCTACAGACTCTATATTTATTTTCTACTGTGGTCATGGAAACGCTTTGAATATCTCAATATTGCCCCGTGAGGACTGATGTTTGTTACATCCACATCTGTCAGTATGTTCATCGGGGATGCGCATTTGTGCCAGCTGAGCCAGGCGTTGTCATTTACGTCAGCATCCTTGCATGGAGCATGTTTCAGGCCTTAAACTGATGTAGATTTTTTTAGGTGGCTAAAATAAGTTATTCTGTGTGGCCCCATCCACAGCAGTACATTGCTTGGCTTAAAATTCAAACTATCCCCTTATGTAACTGTTTTACTGATGTCACCATTACCCAAAATGAAATTACATACATGTGTTGCAACATTGTCTTCCTCTTTTGGTCTAGAAGTACAACACTGTTTCTATCTTTACAACAGAAAGTACTGATATTTCCCTGCTAATGCATAGCAGGCTCTGTGTTGTGTTTACTGAACTGCATGTATCAGGAGGGTTTATTGGTGCACCAATCTCTACAGGCCACATCTGGCTCGTCTACTCATCAACAATCATGATCGCACCTACTCGGTTTCACAGGGACATTAGAAGAGACACTTTATAAAAATACTGCCCTCGTATTTATATTCAACCTTGATTCAACTTATAGAATAATAAGAGATGGACAATTTGTGGTCGAAACATTTAAAAGAGCAGGACATGCAGAAAAATATACCTCAAATTCTTATTTTGTTTAAATATTGGCTACCTCACATACACCATGATGGTGCTGTCTTTCATATGAGAGTAATACAGCAGTACTTTAATAATTCTGCTTTCATTTTCTCTAAATAGCCATCCGATACTGCGACAGCTGCCAGGTGATCAAACCTGACCGCTGCCATCACTGCTCAACCTGTGAGATGTGAGTGTACACACTGTATAATCAAGGCTCATCATTTTCATTTTTTAATGTATTTTTTCATGTGTTTAAACTGATTCGCACTGCAATTTTATGTTCCCAAACATCCAAAAGTTATGTCTGGCTGCAAGAAAACATTAACTGCAGCTTCTGGTAACAGAAGAGAAAATGCAAATGTGTTGCTGTTGAGAAATAAGACAACACATGGTTAAACAGAGTGCATGTTTTTGCTGCTTCTAAACCAAAATATCACCCATCTACAACATAAAGATATATTCACATTTCCTTGTTATGTATTGAGCATGCATTGTAAGTGCTTCTGGGTAACTGGGTCAGCAAAATGTCTAAAATGTTAACATCTACTAAATGGCACTGAGAGGATGTATGTTTTCCTTATTCTCAAGGTGTGTGCTGAAAATGGACCATCACTGCCCCTGGTAGGCTTTTGTCATTTTACTGTTCATTTAAGCTGTTTTTTTATTCCATCATAATTGCATGCCGTGCCATCTGTCAGGAAATTATCAGTTTTCTTTGAAAGAAAATGTAGAGCGATGACCACCACTTTCTGTCGTGTTTTCTTTTAGGGTGAATAACTGTGTTGGATTCTCAAACTACAAGTACTTTGTGTTGTTCTTGGCCTACGCCTCACTCTACTGTGTAGTAATTTGTGCTACAGTCATCCAGTATTTCATCAAATTCTGGACCGTAAGTACAGAAACTTCCTCTTTTTTATTTATTCATCCGGCATGCTCTTGCATGTGAACGCTTGCTGTGGTCGCAGTTTAGACCCATTTTACTCATAAGATCGGCATTCAGCAGCCTCGGGTTTAAACATTATTAACTTTCTTTTAAACTTAACAAAAATCAAATAAAAACTAAAAAGCTTACATCTTCTAAATGACATTAATTCTTGAATTAAATTAAAACATTTAGTGCAGTCAGGCTGTGGTGAGGCATGTGATGATTGCATTGCAAGATATTGAGCGACTGGTTTACAAATGTGTCACTGTGGTGCACAAGTGCATCATGTGATCACTTATCAGGAGATCCTCTTCTGCTTTGCATGAGACAATGGCTCCTGTCAAGTAGTGCAACACTGAAGGAGTATATTGTGTGTAAAAAATACTAATCCTAAAATACTGTCCTGTGCAGAGGTGAGATGTTGTAGTGAGGCAACAAAATAACAGTAAAATGTTTAATATTCCAGTTCAGTCAGTTGTTGGATAAAGATGAGGACACAAGAACAGGAAATATTCTTTCAGACTGACAAAACTGACACTTATTCTTTCTTTCCCCTCTGAAGAAACAGCTGCCTGACACGCATGCCAAATTCCACATCTTGTTTCTGTTTTTCGTGGCTGCCTTGTTCTTTATCAGCATCGTGTCACTTCTCAGCTACCATCTGTGGCTTGTGGGAAAGAACAGGACCACTATAGGTGGCTATAAATAAATAAATAAATATGTCATTTAATTCATTTTCTGATTATATCATTTTAAAAGTCACCACTGACTCTGACTAACTATATTTTTATATCCATTTTCAGAGGCTTTTAGGGCTCCGGTCTTCACAAACGGTCCGGACAAAAACGGGTTTTCTCTCGGCTTTAGACGAAATGCAGCGGAGGTGTTTGGAGATCAGTGGAAGTACTGGGTGTGTCCTGTTTTCTCAAGGTGAGTCTGACTCTGACCTGCAGCTATCAATCACCTTAGCAATCACAATCATGCAAATTAATGGGCAGTGCTGCTGTATGTCTATGCTGTGCTTAAAGGAATACTTCACCCGCAAAATGATCATTTATACATCAATTACATTGAATTTGTGAAGAAGACTTTTTTTTTTGCATGCCTCCGTGGTGAACGGAGAATCCAAAAATGAAGTAAAGCCTTGATGACTTGAAGTAATAGTGGGATGTGTTTAACAACAGCAAAACTATATCAAAACATTTGTTAATAAATTTACACAACAACTTCCCAAACACATGTATTTTCCATATAAATAATAATATATAATAATATATATAATATAATTTTAAAAAAACAACTTACTATTTACAACACTTCTGCTACTCATCTGTGTGTGAGACTGTCTATGAGAAAGTGTTGTTAATAATAAGATTTTAGTGAAAATGCATGTGTTTGGGAAGTACTGAGCATATGACTGGATACATGATACTTGGATTATACTGCATGAATTGTGTAAGAGCTTGTAAAAGGATATTTTGATATAGTTTTGCTAAACACGACTATTACTAATGCCTATTACTTCAGTGCATCAAGACTTTATTCCGTTTTTGGATTCTTCATTCTCTGTGGAGACGTGACAAAAAATAGTTTTCTTCACAAATTCAACACTCAGTGAGTAATTGATATACTAACGGTTATTTTGACTGTGAAGTATTCTGTAAGGCCAATTAACTTTGTATTAGCAGACTTATAAACTCAATTTCTATCATTAGTGTTGAAGCTGATTTTAATGGAGTGAATCCATCAAATGCTACTACAGTATGTTAACTAATATTGTCTTTATTTCCATTCTGTCAGTCTGGGAGATGGACACTCCTTTGTTACCAGATTGGTACACATAGATCCTGAACAAGCAAACAGTGTCCTCCAGCAAAATGGCAGAAGGCTAGTGTTTTTATTTATTTGTTTTTTTACATATATTTAATCTGTTTCCTTTCTGTTTGCTGGGTGTTCATCTCTAATGTGACTTTAATTCCAGCCCTGTTGATGGGGAGGCCGGCCCTTGTGTGCTTGGTCACAATACACAACACACAGCGGACGACAGCAAAGAGAAAACTGGTTTGTTGTTGATGGGGGTTTTTCTATCATGGACGCTTATATATTAAATGTTTATTTTGTGATTACTTTCCTCCTCAAAAATCAATCAAGTTCCTGAAACATCTCTTGTGTCCTCATTATTTCCTTTCAGACGGAGGCCAGATAGTCTCGGTGACGATGGAGAGTGAGCCATAGCAGGTATGTGATCAAGACATGAATACTCTACAGCAGTGAGTCCCAACCTGGGGGTCCCGACCCCAACCAGGGGTCGCCAAAGCTTCACGGGGGGTCGCGAGGCCTTCTTGATTTTAAGGGGTGTAAGACAACTTTTTCTTTTCAAATATAAAGTTGAAAAAAATGTCATTCATTTTTTTTTGTGAAGAAAACTAAATCAAATTGTTATTTTTAAAGTTTAGATTGTCATTTAAGCTATAAATAATAAAAAACCTCACAGAATAATATCACGGTGAAGACCTGAACACAAGAGCCTTCACTCTCTGCTGAACAGAAATTATTAATTGTTATGCATTAGAAAAGTACGCAGTTAAACAACCAAAGAGCTAATAGAAAAATGGCGTCAGGGAGAAGAAAACACTGAATTTGTCAAAAAAAAGAAGCCGATTAAGTATGTTAAATACATAATACAGACAAAGAATTGTATTAAAATTCCTGAAAATAACAGGAAAACATATCTCTGATGTTATATTCACAGGAAATAATCTGCACAAAATTCATCCAAATGATGTATATGTCGCTTAGGTTAGGAGCTGCTGCTGTAGAGTTTTGCTGGTGTTGATGTGTACTTTGTTGGCTGTTGCTGCAGGTACATCTGTAAACTATGATGCCTTAAACCAGGAGCATCAGCGCCTCTGCAGGAGCCGTCCTCCACCCTCATTTCCAGTTTGACAGCGCAGCCTCTCGCCACGTGTTTTGTATGCACATTAAACAGACCATCCTTCATCCAGCGGGCTTTAAACCAGCACCACAACAATACTGTTACCATGTCAACAGGGACTGTACAGCGACCTCGTAGACGGCACCGGTCTGAAGCAGAGGTAATTCACAGGTTTCGTCTTTGTTTTGAGCCAAAGACATTCAAATAATGTTTTGTTATTATTGCATCTGAAAAACTCTGGGACTGCTTTTTCCGTCTTGAGCCAATGCATGTCTACATTCTGTGTTTATATACATGGATTAATTATACATTCCTACTAGAGAATCATCCTTTATCAGTATTAATCAAGCATTAATAACTGAGAGAGAGCAGTGGGAGCCACTAACGCGAGATGTGTTTAATTCATACAAAATTATGAGACATTTCAACATGTGATTTGTCTCATCGGTTTTTCACTCCAAGCACAGTGCAATTATTAAGACCAGTAGTCAGTCATCAAATGGTCTAATTTAGTTTACAGTTCACATGATTGAAAATATTTAAAGGTCTTTCTGTTTACACTTTTTAAGATATTTGTTTTTTACATTTCAAATTTTATACTATGGTCAAACATACAGGTGATATAAGCTAATATGTGAGGACCAAATCCATTTTAACTCCAGTTAAAATGGTTTCATCTCATTTCAAATAATGATTTAAAATGCATAATCAATAGATCTGAGTAATATAATTATCAATGAGATTGCCATTTTCTCCTCTGCACTATAAATATTTGTGATTTTATTTGTTTTCAAGCTTTTATAATGAATTACATTGTCATTTCTGTGTCTATTGATTTTATTGTAATGGACTATTTGTTTTATTTATATTTATTTAGTTTTTTTAATGGGCATTGTCCTCTTCCACAGTATGTTTTCACTTTCATGATCAATCCTTTGCTACAGTATATTTGTTTTTAAATTAATCAATCTAAGTGTTCATGCCAATGATTAAATCTGTCTTCATTGTTTTTTGTTTTTTTTTCAGTTTAATGATTTATTTGAAAGTTGGAAAGTAAGAGCACAAAATGAAACCACAATAAAACAGTAAAAAAGATATTGTCAAAAAGGTCAAGGACATTTGATCCACTGTGTCCTCCGGTCTGAATCAGGATAGATAAGGTAGATTTTATATATATGAGGGATGACAGAGTGTCGTCATAATCTCCGTGCTCCCGGCCGCTGTTTCATTCTATTACATTAATTTAGTGGAAATGATGTGCAGCAGTGCGGGGTTTGCCGGAGTGATCATGAGACAATAATAATGTAGACGTTACTGAGTGCTAGCTCACAGAATCTCACAGTAGTAGTTTAATAACTAACGTCACTGACAGAACTTAATACACTGCTATTGTAGTCAGGCCTGTAAAGAACTGCTGTTTTATTGAGACAAAATCTCATGCAGGGTGACCGTCATTGTTCTGTAACAATAAATGTAATGTAAGAAACTATAAGGTGTTATTCTTCATTTTAAACACTGGTGCGCTGGGATTTGTTACAAATTAGAGGAATTTAAATCTTGACTGTGAAACACCTGCAGAGGACTGACTGTGGATTACAGCCATACCTCTTTAGATGTTTATCATAACCTGCTTAAACTATAGATCTGTCCAGATGTGTTTTATATGACATGATGATTCTGCCTGAGCAGTGCAGGCTTTTCACTAGTG
>JAOVVB010259575.1:0-19284 GCA_028570985.1 Heterobranchus longifilis
GAGGGGGGGGTGCTGTATATAATAGTCAGTAATCTTGAAACTGGTGAATCAAATCAGGACAATTATTGCTCTGAGGACCTGTATTGTCCATGTTGTAGTCACCTATAGCTGCCACTAGATGTTACTACAGAGCCATGAAATAGATCAGAACGGATCTGCTCTCAGGCTGCAGTTGATCAGTTACAATGTCTGCTTTATTTGTTTTACTGACCTGTGACAGCGGAGTGTAGCCTTCTTGGAGGTAGCTGTACTCTGACATTCCCTCCGAGCTCTGCTGCGGCTGAAAAAGGTAAATGTGTGGGTTATGAGCCTCTTACATTGACAGTGGGAAGATGATAAATAACGGGGATGTTGGCAGAAAATGGACCTACCTGACTCGAAGACCACTGGGCTGCAGCAATGGCCGTGCTGGCCACAGAGAAGGCACTGACACGATTCCCGTCAGGTAGTAAAAGGTCCCTAAAACAGGCAAAGGGCAAAAATATGCAAACGAGTTTATTCCCACTTTTAACTTGAGTGAATCTTTCTTCTCTTTATTGTGGATCAAAACAGAAGGAAATTAAAAAGTTAAGAATACAGATGTAGGTAAATCTTTTCAACTATCACTATACTCACTTTCTAGCGCTCTTAGCATAATCCACCCCGATTGTTTTTCCATCCAGTTTTAGAGGCGGCTGCAGTCCCTGTAAGATGGTTAGCAGCTGAGAGGCCTCCTGTGAAAAAAGGAGTGATATTCAATTTTAAGTGATATGCAGGCATCAATGAAATGGCAAATTCATCAACGAGACAACCAAGGAGTAACATTAGTAGAACGCCACTGATGAGTGGTTGGTTGTTATAGCAGTAAATTATGACAACGTTCATTTGTACGTGTTAAAAGTCTTACCAGAGGAGAGGACAGCTGTACAAAGGCAAATCCTCTGTTCTGGCCCGTCTGCTTGTCCTTGATGAGGCGAATGTTGTTAGATGAAAGATTAGCATACGGTGCCAGGGAGGTCAAGATGGCTTCCACGTTGGTCAGAGGAGCAATATTTCTCAGGATGATTGCTGTGCATGACAAAAGTCTATATTTAAAAACAACCCTCCACGGATAGGGATATTTTTGCATTCCAAATTAAGTAGGACATTGCATCTATAAAAGAGAAGTCCTTACTGTCGCCATAGAAATCACCGCTGGTTTGAGTTTCAGAGACTCCAGTATTATTGCTGGTTTCACTTTCTGTTGAGAGAATGACAGAAGTAAGAGGTGCGTTAACATCGCGTTCAGAACTGTGTCGTCAAAGAACTGGAGACGGGGTATCAAGTGATAAGTGTCAAAAAGTGCCACTGTGTTAAAATGAGTCCATATTTACAACATCAGCCTATTTCATAAACTCCATTATGTATTGCGTTTTGTCCTCATTTTGTATTATTGTCAGGTAGCAAGGAACAAATGCATGCTGTTGTCCATCTATGCACTTTGCCTACATCTGACAGTGACAACACTTTATGGATCCATATCATTTGGTTTTACTAGGCCTCTACAACACCAAAAACACAAACTTTGCTTTGCATCCCAGCACTGTTGCCTCAGGCTGCCCGGATGTCTGCAGTCAGTGGCCTCTTGTTGATTTAACTACTTACCGGCTTTGGCTGCTCCACACCTGAAGCACTTCAGCCTCCTCCGGAAATTGTACAGGCCACACTGCAAGTAACCGTTCACATCATTTTTATTATACACCTACTAAAGCCCTGAACAGTGCTGCCTCACAAAACAGGCAATCTATATTGGTGCAGCATACCATACTTACCAGAGACACAACCTAACCTTCACCGCTTATTTAAATGTAGGTGCACCACAAAATAAGCTGACAGGACTGCAACAATTGTAACTTACAGGCCTAACATATATATTTATAGGCCTGTGAGTGTGTGTGTGTGAAGTGTTCTGTATTGTTTGGATAATGTGGCCATGAAACCGAAGACAGATCATTAACTTACAGTGTTGCAGAGCCAGTCTTCATACTTGTTTCTGGGGTGGCTGTAGTGCATGTCCACGCTTTTGCCTTGGATGGTCAGAAGTTTCTGAAAGAGGACGACAAAAGTCACTCAAGCATTCCTGGCAAACATCAGTCTCATCAATAGAGCAAGCAGTGTTGGAAGGGAGAGAAGGGGAGAGGGACCCCCAACAGATAGCCTTTGTGTTAAAGACAAGACAGGCACATGATGTATATGTGAGCATGATGTATAGAGGGATTTTGGTGTTTGGGACCCGAGTGCCCAGGCAGAGCTGGAGCAGAATGTACAATGTGACCCTAACAAGACATGTTTGACTGCTTTAAAAGAAAAAGAAAAAAAAATGAAGATTAAAAATCCTTGTCTACTGAGGGGTAGGCTTAAAAAGAAAAAGGCTGAGCTTAGATTCAACTCTGAAAAATCACTGACAATGCCTCTATCAGCAAGGTAAAGATAGTGTGTTCATTATCTTAAAATGCAGATCCCTTAAGGAGATAACCTCACAATACCAGTCAAATCTACAGCTTTGATGCCACTGCCATTACAATTAACTAAACAAAATATTTGTTAAAACATCAAGTTGTAAATCATGTATATAATTATCTCTAATAATATACAAATCAAATATTTTGCTCTGTGGCATACAATCCATGAGTTGTTTTTTTTTTTTTTTTCAAAAAGATCTGTAGTTTCCACACTACTTATTCAATACACTTTGGTTGCCTTTTGGGTTATTTTTCCAGATCCCCAAGATTAAAACTAGACTTGGCGATTGTGAAGCAACCTGATTGGTCTCCATCCATCGGGTAGCATCTTGCAAGTGATAAAAGTCCACGAAGGCGAAACCACGGCTTATACCTAGAGACAGCATTCAAATATAGACGGGAGGCGTGTTAGTTAAGAGTCCATGGGCATATTATTCAAAGTCTTCCACAAACTGCTTCACGACCCAGGCCCTGTTTGGTACACAATAGGCCACTCCTTTTTTTTTTTTTTTTTTTTTACCATAGCGAGAATTCCTGCTGAATAGCACTTTTTGAAGCACACTCAACAACAAAGTGTGTCAGCCAATTTGAGTTTCTGTCAAAACTGTTATTGCTGCTCTTACTTACCTTCAAAAGATCCACAGTGAACTGAAATGATACGTCTTAAATCAACATTTTTAAATCCTTTTGATATTATTTTCTCCTAGCTGCTATGGGAAAATGGGTCTGAATGGAAGCAGATTTGCCCTATGGTCAAAGACTGGGGAGGAGGTCGAGGTCCGTCATATATCTGGTTCTCACCTGTTTTCTTTTTCATCAGCCTGACATCCACTGGCTGCGGCCCCTCCAGTTGGTCTATGGCAAAACAAATCTGAACAAAGTGCAGATGGTGTGTTAACATTGTGATTCAAAATCTTACAGAATGAGTGGTGCACACACCAAACTATAACACGAAATAGGCTGCATATGTGCAGAAGAAAACTTACATCGTCTTCAGTGACATGAGGAGCCAGACCCCAGAGCATGATGGTCTTACTCTTCTTGTCCTCCCCAGGCTCCCTTCTGTAATCCTGCTCTGGGTAGTCGCCATCGGAGTGATAACCGTCTTCTGATCTATCACTGTTACGTCGTTTCCTTTCTCTTTGCTTTAAAACAAATACATCAGTGCATCAGTAAAGTGAGGATGTCATCAAACAACAAAGTATTTTACATTATATTACCATTAAAAAAAAATCACTGATATTAGATTAACTACCTCTGGACTGTCTCTTGATCCTCGACGATCTCCTTCAAAGCGATCGCTGCGTCTTTCTTCACCCCAGCGCCGCATGCCGTGATCACGCTCTTGGTCCCTCTCTCGTCTGTCGCGCCATTCTGATTCATCGCGGGATTGGTCAGAACCATATCTTCCGCTACGTTCTGTTCGACTAATCCTATTCAGGAGGACATTGGAAGACAAAGCAACACATCAGTGCAACTAGTCTGCAGTTGCACAATAGTCCTTATAATATGATTCAATTAAATACTATTGTATCAGCAAAAACACTTCCTTGATTAACATTACACAAAAGATAGGCCTGTTATCTCCCCTCTGTTGAGTACCATCTCATGGTCAAAGATTTACACTAAAATGCTTCAACATTTACAGTGTTTGATGCAGTGCTTATGTATAGCAAAAGTGTTTTTCTTCACATTTGCCAAAGTTTTGTAAAGACTCAAACTATTTTTTTGGTATTCTAGTACTCGAAATTTCCAGAAAAAAAGAATATCCAACACAAAAAAAGGATTGTCTGCCTTTCTAATATTTCTTGATTTCTCAATTTAGGTGAGAGAGAAGCTGAGCAAATGAGCAACAAAGCAACCACCAAATTAGTCAGTGGTCACTGTCTCATTTCAGCAGTTGGATGCATTAAAACAGCCCTGACATGCAACTTTCTCTCAACCTGGAGCACAATGCCTGGCTCTGCTACACAAACTACAATACACTGATGTGGCCATTTTATTACTATATAAAATCAATTTCAACATTTATACGTTTCCTAGGTCACGTTAATTCAAGATTGTTTCGAATTGTACTTCCAAGATTGAATTAGCCATTGAGATTTGTGGATTACAATTGTAGTAAAATTATTTTCTCGCGTGGATGGCATGGGAGAAATATTGTAACGTTACCACATTTTCACACATTGAAGAGACTGTTCTACAGATTTGGTTGTAAGAGGAGCAGTGGTTTTCCATTAAATGGTAAGGTTAGGTTAATGTTACACACCCGCAAGTGTTGACTGAAATGACCCTGTCTTCGGAGATAACGTTACACAGTTTATCTGAACATCAACTACTAAAGGCTAGCGTTAACGTATAAATTATAGGCAAGCGTTCTGGATGCCATTTAACGTTAGTGTAAAGTTCGCTGTTTAAACGTGGGTTAAAAACACTGCCATTTTAGTTAGCCACACCTACCATGGCGATCAGCGTTAGCGCTTAACGTTGCTACTCACCTTTTATCAGCTCCCATTTCTCCCAACTGCACACACGACTCTAGAAAGCAAAAATACCAAACACTTTGTTATGTTTTTGGTTTGTTAACATGCCTAAACACAGAACAGTTTCACTACAGTCGAATTAGCTGGATTGAATGAGCACAACAAACTGCTTGTTTGTTAACATGGATCCGAGTCTAACGTTAGCAAACAGACATAACTTAGTGAGAAGCAATACGACGGTTTCAGTTACCAGTCTGAATGTACAAAAACTCACCAAGGTAGTCTGTTAATGTTATAAACCGCTAGTTGTTTCACAAAAAAGGGTATTTGAAAAATAGTTGGAAAGAAAATTCATCTCACGTTCAAGGACTTCTCAAAACAGTACAACGACACCTTCTTTGTCCCAAGATGCATTGGTGTATAACCCGGTGCATTGTGGGAGGTGGGGAAATTTTGCCCCGTGTTTTGTCTCACATGCAGGACTTGGTCCTAGTGGCTAGAAGGTAATCCTAGATTTACGAGATTGATAAAGTTAGGCATTAAACTCAAATAGTTATGGTTAGGTTGGTATGGGTAGGCAATAAACTCGAATAGTTAACACTAGATTGGTAAATTTCCATCAGTAATATGACATCTTTTTTTTGTTTTTTTATTACAAACATGGGTAAGTGCATTGTAAGAATATTTTGATTATATTTTGGCTACTTATTTGATGTAGTGATACTACAGAATCATTTTATATTACACCACTACTTACTCCATGTATAGGCTACTGTAAGAATATGGGAAGCATATTTTTATACTCTATTATAATATCTTTATTTAAGATTTCAGGGGTAGCGTATTTTGCAATTCTCTTGTTAAATAATGCTCCCATGCATGTGCAGAACCGCTGATGTAGCACATCTCAATAGGGAGCACATATCGACAGAACACCGGGATAAAGCCTTACTTCCTGTCTGCACAGGAAGTCCATGTCCACGTTGCCGTTCCCAAAGTCCCTTCAAACAACAACCTCCGTGCTATCAACCTACAGGCTGAAAATTACAAGTTTGGAAGACTTGGATCGTGTAATAAGGCAGGCCTGCTCTGTTCTTTCAGTGAATGATTGTAAAGGTCTACAAAGAACATGTTTACATAATTTCCGTGGAGGTGTTCCACCGAAACAGGTTGCTTTCCGACACTATTTTGCAGATGCACCATCAGGGCCGGGATGATTGTAATTGGTTTAAGGAAGTACAAACAGGCCAGGGAGTTTTCCCCCAGCAGTGCTGTGGAGATAAGTCTGGCTACACAAGACTAGTTAAGGATTGACATTACAGAGTTTTTTAATTTATTATTATTATTATTAAAGCAATGTATTTGCCAGTGCTAAATAAGCAGACATGCTATATGAACTTAAATTTATGTGTAGATGGTGTCGAGCGTAGTGCTACCTGAAAGGCTAAACTAAGGGCAAAATTCCCACCGTTCATATTTCGGCCATTTTACTGGATATGTAGCATAGACTGTACAAAAATCATAATTATTTTTATAGTCTATGGTATGTAGCTTTTTAGCTTGCCTTATTTGCAATGCAGGGTGTTTTGTAATTATTTAGTGCTTTAAAATGTAGCAATAATTTCACATTAGACTTTCAGTAGGTTGCACTGTATAGCAAATTGCAATAAGCTACAGAACCTATGTGACTACAAAATCCCACTTTACTTTTGATGGTGTAGATCTTCTCTGGGGAATTTTAATTTGTTTCAAGTCCTCAACCTAACAAAACTATACTAAAATCCCACTGCTAATATTGCTCATACTATATTTATTTATAATATTTACTTTTCAGTCCAGCATTTATGCCAGTGCTTTACACAATCTTGTATATTCAATAATAATTTGACCTAATACACTTATTCCATCTTGTGAAGGGCTCATTGCATGGGCAGAATATAGTCTCAAAAAAAAAAAAGTAAGTCACCTTCCAAAACAGTCCAAGGCACACTGTCGGGTTTGTGGAAAAAATACAATTCCTTTATTTGGCCATGTAAAATTAAAGGCATTGTAATTTTTCACAAACCCTAGTGTGCCTTGGATTGTTTTTGAAGGAGACTTGCATTTTTATTTTTGAGACTACATTCTATCCATGCAATGAGCCCTTCACAAGATGGTCTTTAGCACAGTACACCTTACGTTTCCAAAGAGCACCTGTATGGGATCACCAGAGACCCAGCAGCACCTCTACTCCATTGTCTTCACTGTCTAATATACTGTTTGCTGTCCAGCTCTTGCCTGTACAATAGCATGTATGTCATACCAACCGTACAGGTTTGTGTTTGTTTATCTTTGTATTTTCCTGTTAACTGGTGTATTCTGTTTGAGTATATTGAGAGCTACTGAGAATTTAATGTATTAATAAACCTGGCAAATAAAGTATAATCTGAGGTAAGCTATGACATAAAACAAGGTAATCGTTTATCATTTATTTCAGTATTTAAATCCTGAAACATCACCAAACAGTTCACTGTACAAGCAGGTCCTCAATAAAGATGATTACACAATTAATTGATCAACTTGGCACACAAGGATGTTCCCCTTTAATAAATCTCTGATGTGGTAATGACACTGCATACAACACAAATGGTCAACACGTTGTGCTGATTGATACCAGATCCATAATTGAGCTCCACAATATATATTTTTTTGAAACCAATACTTAGGGAGCTTATTTTTGTTTTATAACATTGATGTGTCATTAAGTGACTGACACCCAAGACAGACCCATATTTTCTATACAAATGTGTCATGAGATAAAACAACACAAAACTCAGCCATATAATATAAAAAATGGTCCACATGGTCCCAAAAAAAGGAGGGTGGAATCCATCACACTTGTTCCAAAAAATTCAGGGAGGGGGGTGGGCAGGTAGCTCTGGGATGCTTATGAATTCCCATGATGCTTTCTAGGTCAATGTCTCTCCTTTCGTCACCTGCAATTAGACAAATAAGTATGTAATGGTTATATCATTTTGAAATACTTGAATAAAAAGAATGGGCATTGGGTCCTTTCAATTACAATGCAGTATACTTACCCTGGCCTCAATATATTCAATCCTCCTCTCCAACGCTGTCAGCTTCTCATTGAGAGTGGCCAAGCGTGATCGACACGACATATCTGAGGATGATAAATTGTATGCATATAATGCATATAACCATCAACAGTCATATCTCATTATATGAGGCGTAGCTTGTCGATGCAGTCAAATACAACCACGTTCACTCGACAATAATGAACAACATCACTGTTACTGGTAATCATTTCAGAGAAATCATCATTTAATTTCAGGGGTTTATGTTGCTGCTGATATAACGTTACTGACAGCCGAGCAGGCTAGCGTTAGCGTTTGCAGTGGCCTATTCAGCTGTCTCAACACTTGAATCCAGTAGTGTTTTAATTCGATGTCTTGACACTGAGGTCGCTAGCATGAGTTGACAATCGAAAAATGTAAGGTGACTCGACACCAAACTACTACTACTTCTCGGAGGAAACAATAACAAGCTCACAGCTAACGATAAAGCTAATTGCTAACTGGGAGTGGCCATTGAAAGCAGCATCAACAGCAATGCTAGCAACAGCTACGCTAGCTGAACTAGCTAGCTAACTTGATCTAGGTTAGCCATCTACACGGTAGATATCCACATTAGTGATCCTATCCGTAAAATTGGACGTTAAAAGCTTACCAAATGAGTTAAGAAAGTCGGCGATTTTTTTGATGCTGCTCGTAATAACTTCTATATACTCTCGATTCGCCCAATCTTGGTGAATCTCTCTTTGCACTGGATCTTCCTGGCCAGCCATGTTGGACGAGTCGCAGTTAAGCGGAGCGTTCAGGGATAGCCCCCCTGCGCTCAACCAGGAAGCACAGCGTAGACTTTTAAATATATGGGTAACAAAATTAATACAAATCACAGACCGAGTTAAAATAACACATTTTGCGTATTACCGCTATGCACTAGGCATATAAGGTAATGCTCATAATGTTAGTCAGCGTTAGATAGCTACATGAAAGCATTTTGGGCTGATATAAGTTACAGCAGTCACCAAATGATTATTGTGCGGCTACGGGAGAATTCAACTCACCACGTCTAAAATGTCTAATATCAAACTGGCTAAATAATTATTCGTAATTGGCAAAGTCATTCCTATAATTTGTTCACATAAACAAACACTATTTATGTCAAGTTGTGCCTTGACATACACACAGTGGTCCATAGGTACACATGTGCAATCAAATACAACTGTTCTGCCATAAAGTTTACTTTTATGATGCCCATTCAGTTTGTTTTACACTGCCACATTATAGATGTTAATTCAATTATATGTTTAGCATTAAGGTCTCACATTCCTGGCAATGTCAACAAAAACAGAACATTATAAACTTTGTCAAGGTACAATTTATGACAGAACTGTTGCATTGAATTGCATTAGATTGCACAGGTGTACCTAATAAAGTGGCCACTAAGAATATACTTTAATACTTCACAGTAAATGCATTTTCAACATACCTAGGAATACTGGAATTTGATGTTTGTATGCAGTGTACAGAAATGACAGTAGCACTTTATATGACATTAAATGTTTTTATTTCTCCTTTTTAAGTCTACCCACTGAAGATATTTGTGATATGGGTTATACACTGTGGCAGAGTCAGTCTTTTACATGTTCATCAGAAACTCCCCTCACAAAAAGTTTTCAAAGAGTGTCTTCATTGAGTAAACAGGCTGAACAACCATAGTGTACTGCACTGGATATATCACAAACTTAGGAGTGTTGAAATTGAGTTAAACAGCGAAGGTGGAAAAAGCAGATAACTAATGACTGGCCTAATCTTACCATGCAGGTCATAACTGATATATCCCCCTTACAGCCACCCAGAGCATGTTGTGGCACACTTTACTTGACCTTCTTGAGTAGCTCTTTAATATCTGCCTCAATGTCAATGGTAAGGAAATTTTTGCTGTAGCGCTTGTAAGGCTCCCCATCAGGACTGACCAGGAATTTCTCGAAGTTCCAGGAGACATCATTCCTACTGACAGGACTCCAAATTATGTACTTTGGATCAGTCATGAGAGCCATGGCATCATCAGAGGGGAATGGAAGCTTTTCCTTCAGATATACAAACAACGGGTGGGCATCCTTTCCGTTCACATCCACCTTCTCGAGGAGCTGGAAGTTGGGTGCAAAGCCATCCCCTGGACGGACATATTTCAGAGACCTTAGAATTTCATCATTCTTGCAGTTCTCCTGTTATAAAGAAGACATAAACATTAAATACGTTATATATGGCCAGTATGAAATCAGGTTGATTAAAAGCCTATTTGAATATTTCCAACTAATACTTTAGCCTACTTGTACTCCACTGCTATATTTGTTTTACTCCATATAGCCTATCTATCTGACAGAACAGTTTCTGTTATTTTGCAGATTCAGATTTGTATATACAAAACCAATAATCAAGTTATAAAATATGAGGCACTGTTATAGATTGCTACTATACCCAACAGTATTGTTATTTGCTCCACCTCTACCAACTACAGTAGGCCTTCAATTCTACCTTATCATTAATGCATTCGTAATAATACACATTCTGCTGCTCATGAGTACTTTTAGTTTTGATACTAAAGTAGCCTACATTTAGCTGATAATACTTATTTTATGTAAGTAACATTTTGAATGCAGGACCTGTACTTGTAATGGTGTGATATTGGATATTGCAATGTTTTAGCCTGAAATAAAATATGTTAACTTTGAAGTCTAAGGGACAAACTGTTTAACTGTTTAACAAAGTCTCAAAGCAGACTGAAAGAAGCACATGCAATTTAACACAAGCATCCTTCAGATTAAACATGTCTTAGTTACTAGAATTTATGACATTAATAAACAGTAGGCTAGCATGGCTTTTGATGTAGTCTGATAATCAATAAGCACATTCATCTGGGCTGTTTTTAAGTCCTATCGGATCAGATTATGTTTTAAATATATAAATAATATAATCTCATGAGTAAACAGAGCCACGTTTGAATTCACACATGGGCATGGCCTACCTGATGTCCAAACTGATTACAGGGCACACCCAGAATAACGAGTCCCTTGGCGGAGTAACGACTGTGCAGCTCGTTCATCTGAGTGTAGTCCCTGGTTGTTGTTCCTCATAGAGACGCCACATTCTCAATGAGAACAACTTTCCCCTTCAAAACAGAGAAACTGAAGCTTTCTCCAGACAGCAGCTTAGCTGTCAGCTCGTAAAATCTTTTCACGTTCCCAGCCATTCTCCGGATGTAGGCTATTACACAAACAAGTAGACTTAAGAAAAAAAAGACGCTCAGTTTATCTCTGTTTAGGCGGTCCAACGTCTACAAATTCCCTGCAAGTCCAGCCCTCATCTTATTCATGGGGCGGGACATTATAAATGTCACCTCTCAAGGTTTAACTTTTCAAATGAATGTATTTATTTTTTGCAATAGATTCAATCACAAAACATGTTCTCAGAATATGTCATTAATGCAATTCAACTCAGGCCTTCTTTTTTTGGCCATTTCACTATCAAGGAAGTAGCCACACATATGAATTATTAATTATTAACCAAATATGGCAAACCTGTTTGTTAATGGTCTACTACTGTTGTTTCTGATAACTATACATATTGAAGTCAACTGTTGTGTCTGGAGTTCATCATAGAAGTTCACTGACCTGAACTGCCATTCAAAATAAGTTACAAGCATTAAAAAGCGCTAATAATGGGCATTACAATAATGTAGGTTACCGGTTACAAAAGTTGGCACTCATTGAACATTTATCAAATGACCTATAAGAATATTGACTGTACACACTATACACTACCAGTCTACCAGTACATCTGAATTATAAAAACGTTTTCGACATGGGCATGTTTTGTTTTTAAGAGTTTTGCAACTTTATTTGTAACAAAATCCACCCCCCACCCCCCCTTTGGTCGGCATAGGTGGTACTTTCCAGGAAGTCCTGTGCAATGTGTAATCTTTGGTGTTTTTTAGTTCATTCAAAGGCAATTGCCAACTGAAAACGACCAAACATTTTCTTAAAAATGTTAGACTATCACAGGAAATTGTAACAACTGTGTTGCAGGTCCTAAAGAAGTGAAATAACGGTAACTGCTCCGCCGTTTAACAAGCAATCATGCCAGACTGGGTCAGTCTGTGTGTGATCGTTAGCCTGTTGATAAGTCTTTTAACAGTAGGTTACATTTTGTACTCGGGACTTCTCTCAGACATAACCGTACTGACTGGCTCTCCTCCCGTAAAGAAGATCACATTCGCCTACAAATTCAAAGAAGGACCATACAAAAACTGCGGACAACTTTTTAAGGAGTCGCACAGTATTGGACCAAAGCTTTCATGCATCGGAGTATTTTATGACGACCCTAAAAAGGTAAGCCATTACACAACACGTGGTAGAAGAGAAGTTTCTTTTACCAGTGTTTTTCCACACTTTACTCAATATTTTAGCTTGAAAATAAGGCTGATTTTACTATGTAAACTAGGTTATGTAGTCGACCGCTAGATGGCGATAACGCCATTCTCTTAAAACGACTAAAGTGGTCGAAGATAAATTCCTTCTCAGCAGATAACAGCTGATGTTTTGAATAATTTCATTAAATCCAGTTAAAATGTTTCTCTGCACAATTAAATAATCCGATTAGTGGCATTGCATGTAGCCTAGTCTTGACATCCTGTCTTCTTTCTATTTCTCAGCAGAGACTTTTGGCACTGACTGATTTTTGTGTTTTCCCTTGAGCAATATCATAACACATGTGGGCAGGATGTGTTATGTTTTGTGGATTTGATGTCACAGATGTCATAAAATATTAGGCTATCTATGTGCATTTTGGAGGTGTTCATGTAAGGTCCTGAGATGTAGTCCCAAACCAGACTACCAATATGCTCAATGATTAACAATACATCATGAAATACAGAATTATATTTTAATAAATATAACACATATTGAATCAAATTGATAAACTATTATCACCTGCTAACAGTATTGTTCACAATAAATCAATACATTGCTAAAAAACGACACATGTCATGATGTTAATCTGTTTTCAAAGTACAGTATGAAAATAAATCTTAATTTCTTTAGCTGATTTCATAGTTTGAATGAGATCTGTGGAGTCTGCTGGGCTTAATTCTTTCAGTAACATCTGTGTATGCTAATTAATCTCCTCTTGGAGTCTCATCAGATTTCTCAACAGCTGATGTGATATACTGTAGCCTATATGTGTGTTTGACTGATGCCTTGTGAGGGCCACAATGAAAATTTGCCACCAGAGTGTAATTGCACCTGTGCAGATTTATAGTGTGTGTTCATTAAACAACTTTAATGTGGGTTATGTGTCACCATCAGATGACTATAGCTTGCCTTGTTAGCTTGGGGTTTTATATATAATATGGCCATTTTAAAGTTCCATAAAGATCAAGGCTCAAAATGTGGAAGCTTACGACACTTGTGTGTGAATGTGACTGAAACTCTCGTGGTCTCCTTTACTGCCACACCAGTGCTGCTAAAAAACACAATTAGTAAGTTGGATCTCTCTGTGAGATGTTTTCCTACATTCCCAACCGTTCCCTGTGTGAACTTCATCCATCCCCAAATCTCAGTGGCTATAAGCAGCAGGAAATATTATCTGCTGGATCTGTTTTCCTGATATATAATCCTGCTCACTCTCCGGGGTCTCCAAAATCATGCAGTGCTAGTTCCCACATTTTAAAGCAAGCCTAGCGTGAGATGTTTTCTCAATAGGCTCTGCCCAAACTGAACGAGAAGGAATGAGACAAAGAGTAGCACGTTGAAATGGTTTCGCAGGACAGTTTGATGCACTGTGGAGGGTCTGGAGGTTCAGGTAACAAACAGGGAATCTTTAGAAATGTACATCATATAGCATAAGCTAATATTGAATGTAGAACACTGTCTGTAGCTGCTGTCATACCCATAGCAAACTGCTGACCTCTGTATGACCTCCATGAGAGAATGCATAGAGATGAGAGATGAGATTAGACATCATCAAGATATCTTGAATATTGTAATATCACAAATCATGATAATGAGATAAAATAATAAAGGACTTTATGTGTGAGAGCTGAAACAATGAATTGATTAATTTAATCATTTATTGCTCTAAAATGCCTGTGGTTTCTCAAATGTGAAGGTGTTGTGCTTTATCTCATTGTAAACTGAATATCTTTGCTTTTTTGACTAGGGCTGCAACTAGGCTAACTATTATTTTCTTGATTAATCATTTGGTCTATAAACTGTCAGAAAATAGTCAAAAATGTCCATCCCAGTTTCTAAAAGTCCAAGGTGATTTGTCAGTCCAAAACTAAAAGATATTCAGTTTAATGTGACAAAAAAAAGAGGAAAGCACTCCAGAAAATCGCCATTTTTGAGAGGCTGAAAACAGCATTTTTCTGCCATTTCTGCATGAAAAATTACTTTAAGGATTAACCGATTATTTTTCTGCCAATCGACTAATCGATTTGTCGACTAATCGTTGCAGCTCTATTTTGGACTGTTGGTTGGATAAAATATGCAATGCTGGGAAGTTTTTCACAATTTACTGTCATTTTATAGATTAAATAAGTAATCAGTTAAAAAAAAACCCAATCATGTAGTCAATAATAAAATAATTGTATTCATAGATTATTATACAGTGAGGTGTTTTTGCTATTTACCCTACCCATATTGATGTAAATTGGGTGGACAAAATAATAGAAACACCTATCAGTATAACACAATATAACAGAGCCACAAACTGCAGCCTCCACCATGAAATTGAATCAACACCTCTCTAAAACGGTTTCAACAAAAACTAATACAAAAACTTTATAACCTTTGTGAAGGTAGGATTTATTGCAGGGCTGTTGTATTAGACATTCAGTTTTTTTTTAGAAAGGTGTACTTTGCTCTGAATGTATTAGCAGCTAGCTGAGTGGAAGGATTCATGTTTGGCCATTTATAGAAAGTCTTTCTTTCCATGTTATACTTTAGAAGAACTATTGTATATGTAAGAAGTGCCAATAGTCAGAACCAAATTGAGGTATTGAGTCAACTATACTGTGATATTGCTCAACATTGATATTTTCATGGATTCTCTGAAATATTGAAATATGCTGATATCTGACATTTTCAGAGCTTCGTTTCAACAGTATTGACTTAAGTGGTGCTACTTAAACCTGCTGTAGCCTGATGCACAGCAACCTGATGGAATGTAACCAGAGTTCAGTAGATGGAGTCTTGTCCTCAGCTCTGCTTCAAAACACTTTTGTTATGCTCATCCTCTTTTTCCCAAGCCGGCAATTAGGCTAGCAGTGGGTCCTATAGTTCCTCTGCACAGTCACAGCCAAGTCCTGATCTAAGTTAAAGTAATTGGCGTAATGATCTCAGCTCATTAGCGTCCGAGCCTCAGGATGCCATTCAGTCCCGGCGTCAGGAGCCCCAGAGAGTGCTCTCAGACTCGTATTTGGTGTCTAAATAGTGAGACACTGTCCATTGATATTTGCAGTGAGAAAGATTTTCAAAAGTGCAGCTGACAGAGGAGAAGTGTCAGCGTCATCCTCTGTTCTCGGTTTTCGCACTTTTAGTTTTACCTCCTTTAATCACTTCCTCTGGAGAAACAAAAGACCTCAACAAGGACTTGAGTTGGTCCTCAGATGGTTGCCATGGATACGGGGCTGGAGCAGCTCTGTCTGTTCCTTCAAACGGCTAACAACATATTCTGGGCCCCCGCTCACTAAACCCTCCTCCTCCAGACTCTTCACAGTTTCAAAGCCAGGGGGGTTCTGACCCAGTGCTCCCTCTTCACCTCTATCCCCTGCAGCGCTCCTCTCCTCCTCTCCTCCTCTCCTCCTCCTCTCCCACTCTGGGTCCAGCTTTGACAAACGTCAGAGAGAGGTAACGGGTGGACCATGTAGTTTTCTGTCAAACTTGATATTCCAAGTAAACCATGGGGGTCAGGGTTTGTGGTCCTCGAGACGTAGATTGTCTGTGTGACAAGTGGAATGGTTGTGAAATGACACGTGTGTCTGCCCATCGTCAGGGACCCATGTTTGGGGTCACAATATGTTGAAAGCTGTCGGCGGCTGAGGCAAGGGCCGATCTTTGTGGTGAATGATGAAATAGTAGAAACTCTCTCTGATATGTGTCCTTTCAGAAAGTCTTAGTAAAACATTTAATATGTAAGCCCCTCTGAATCGGAGCGTGGAAAAGTTCTTTGTATGCTGGTGTGAAGCTAGTTAGCCTTTCTTACGCTGTTGCCTTTCCAAAGTCCATTCAGCCCGTGTGCAACAGAGGCACGGAGCCGTTGTTTCTTCAGTTGAATTTCGGAAACTTTTTACTTCAGATGAGCTGTCAGCGTATTGGAGAAACATCAAAAGACAGCACTCATGTGTCTTGATGAGTGCAGAGAAGCACAACAAAGATTGTGGACAGAGGCTTGTGCTTTTGGCGCGAGCTCCCTACATGGAGCCATGTGATGATTAATAAATCCACTTGGCTCAGACTCCCCACTGTGATCCCCCAAAACGTCCAAAGTGTCAGAAATATCCTCATGTGTAAAGTTTCCCAGATGCATTTTTTGGTACTTACAGTAAGATCAGTCAAGCCATGAACTGAACATTTAAAATCAATGTCTTAACAAAGTGTTTGACACGTTATATTTTAGTTTGGCCCGCTCCACTGAGAACCTGACTCTTCTTTTGACTCTAGTGACAGTCGCTGAATTGATTTGTGTAGATGTTTATTGGGGATTGTGGACATTTGATGGAGATCTTCTCTTTTTTTCTTAATGAGTCTTTATTGAATCTGCCCTTCATTATCTCCACTGATTATCCAATGTAATTATGGTACCAGGCTTACTGGAGAAAGTGTGGTTACTTCTGTCATCTTTAAAATATCATGTGCATCCTGTGTGTATGTTTGTTGCTTCATGCGTGAAACAATGCTAACACATGGGAGGAAAAATCTATAACACCACAGAGAAAACAATGCACGTAATAGGCTTAGAAACTCAAGTCAGACTGAACGGTTATTTCCTCACAACTCGACTCAAACTGAAGATTCTCTACCTCAGAACAGAGCTGGAAACTGACAGACAAAAAGAAATCACAAAATGTAGCCTGTAAATTCTTGCTTCCCTTATTACAAAGATGACTAGTGTGAGATCCTTTTCCTAAAACTCTAAAGTACAGCTCATTATTGATTATTCTGCAGACCATTTTCTCAATTGATAAATCGTTTGGTCTATAAAATGTTCACATCACATTTCCCAGGAGTCCTTGTGACATCATCAAATGTCTTGTTTTGTCCGACCAGCAGTCCAAAACACAACGATATTCAATTTCCAATTATATAAAACAGCAAATCCTCACCTTGTAGAAGCTGCAACCAGAGATGTTTTTGGCATTTGTTGCTTAAAAATAGCTCAAACAAATTGATCAGCTAATTGATTAATAGTTGCAGCCCTATGATATGAGTAAATCTATTGATTGCACTAGAATCACATTAAGAACTGATTCTGATAATCAGAATTTATCACTAAATAATTCGACACAAATCAGTCTACTAACCATGATTTAAGTTGACTAGTACACCATATTCATAATAATACTCAAAAATACTGGTGATACCAAACTAATCTTAGGTCAGATATGTATGCATACTTCCTGTTTATTGCAGTATTTCTGTGTGCCTGTGTTTGAAACTTTGAATGTGCGGTTATGTGAAAAATGTGCTTAGTGTGCATGCACGGTGAACACCACACTCCTATGACTGGCCTGGCATGTGGGGGAACAGAGGAGAAAATAGGCATTCTCAGACACACTGGCTGTGCTATAGAAGTGCAGCATTGATAGGTTTATGGACAAATTGGACCATTCCAGTTTATTTATTACATGAGCCTTCAGCGGTGCTCAGCTCAGCGCAGTGGGGAGAAAGTCTTGGATGTCCCAGGAGTATTCATTTGTAAAGAGTGTCTCCCGTTTCTTCTTTTTTAATGGGCACCAGGGTGCTCAGAATCGAGGAAGGAGCAATAATTGCTACACTGCCAAATGCTCCAATTAGAGCTCAGATTAATGAGAATATTTTCTCCTTAAATTTGGCACCTGGCTGACATCAGAGAAGCTATGTTATTTTTACTAACATCCCATTGTTTTTTTTTTATGTATGCTATGCACTGCTCATAAAATTACCTTACATTACTCGTGTTTATGTCTTCAGAGACGGGTACTTTAGGAAATCTTTTTTCAGGGAGATTGACTGGCATGAGGAGAGATGATGTAGTGTTTTGTGCAATCACTTCCTGCACAAAAACACGAGCAAACTTTATGAATTGTTCTGAAATCTCCAGATAGCATTTTGTGCTTGAAAGCATTAATCTATCTGTCAGTGCTGCTGTTGTGGAGGCTCTGTATAATTATGGCATTTAGAATCACTGTAGTGAGGAAAAAGAGAAAGGTCAAATGCTGGTAAGACTACAGAATGTGAGCATCCTTTCTATCTATCCCTATCAGTCTGTCTTGTTTATATGTTCTCTCTTATTGATCTTTATTTCTTTCTTTGTTTCTAGGTACCGGGACCACGGTGCCGCTACGCTGTCGGCAGTATTCTGAGCGAGGGAGAAAACAAGGCCGACGAGGAGCTTTTAAAGAGCTATGAGACATCGGGCTTTAATGTCTTTTCCTTTCCTGAAGTCACACACGTGGTCACTACCTCGTTCCCCCACAGGACGCATTTCTCTGTCCTCCTGGGAATAAGAAGAGTTTACCCACGGCTACAGCACTACATCAAGGTATTGTGCCTTTTCTACCAATCACTTGATGTTTGTATGTCACTACATATAATCTTGAAAGTAAAGATTTCTTTAAAAATAAGCAATTATTTGTTTATTAAAAATACAAGAAAAGCTCCATTCAGGAAAATATGATACAACTAGAAGGGCACTCAGAAAGCAAAGACCTCCGCCAAGGCATGGCCTATCTCATGATGTTAATGCAGTGTGAATTTTCCCAGTCTGGAACGGATTTTTCCAATTATTCCGACACCACATGAATGCAGCACAAATGCCCTCGCAATAGGGTGCCCCTATCAGTTCTAAAACCTGGAAATGAGTTAGCATTTTAGCACTTCTGGTTCCCTCTCCTCAAAGTCAGTGGGTTTTTTTAATGTACTTTTGTTTAGACGTCTGAAATAAGGTCTGTGGTTAACACAAGCTTCAGAGATTTTAACATTTTGTTCTACGACATAA
>JAOVVB010259613.1:0-34608 GCA_028570985.1 Heterobranchus longifilis
TGTCAGTATGCATAAAGGATGAGACAGAGAAGATGGCGCTGGGGTCAGGGGGGAGAGAAGGAGAGAGTCGAGGAGGACAGGATGGAGAGAGTGTGTGTATGTGTGTCACACACACACACACACACACACACACACACACACACACACACACACACACACACACACAGTGAGTGAGCACTCAATGGCAAGGCAGAGAGCTGGTGACAAATAGGCTCCTCTCTGTGACTGTCTCACAGGTGCAATGCAGCGTGTGCAGCGCCCCCTATGCTCGGCCCGGAGGAAGTTATAGGAGAAGAGTGGAAAACCCCTCAGTGGGTGCACCTGTGTTCACCTATAATGTCTATAACCCATGTCTTTTTTTTAAATTATGAAGCAAGTTCGAGTAGAACCCAAAAATACAAGTATGAACCTGAAAATGAGCAATATCAGATTTTTAACCCCTCAAACGTCTGGTGATTTTCTATAATGTTCCTGTTGTCCACAAATCCTATGAAAAGACTAAAATCAACAGTGAATTGATCCTGCTAACAAATACTGTCTGTGCAGTCAAAGTCTGATAAATCTTATTCTCGACACTGTTGTTGCCCAAAAACTATTTAACACATATGAGCCACATTTGGTAACATGTTCTTCCATTACGAACACGGACAATTAAACAGACTTTGTTTGTTGTGACTCAGTCCCACATGCACCCCCCTGCTGCCGAAAACACTCACTACAGCACCAAATGTTTATTAATCCGCTGCTGAGAATAGTCCCCAACAAATGTACTATTTACTCCTGTTGGGGTAATGTTTGACTACAGTGCCCAGCTTTTTTAGGAAATTAATCTGGTAAGTCTGGGATCACAAACATATGATTTCATTTTTTATAAAGGTCTTGAGGAGGAACCACTTAGACTTGGGGGTAAGAGCCTCAGACAGTGTATGGTTATCAGAAGTTTAGACAGATAGATGAACACATTCTGGGTTTTGGTCTAAATCTGGAAGGCTAATTGTTTTTTCGACATCCATATGGTTAAATATAACCATTTTTTCAACCCTTTAACATATCATTTTAAACTTAAACACCTTTACTTTTGTATCAGTTTTCATGATGAAGCCACACATTTCCATCAAAAGGAAATATTCTAGATGTCTTACACAAGTTTCCCCAAATGTGGCCTGTCATATTTGCTATCTTAGTAGAATTTTAAATAAAGTTTTCTGGCTCGTGACAGCGCGAGATGTAAACATGAATGGCGTCCCCCTCGGCTGAGCTCTAACGTCCAGCAGTATCCAACCATTAGTTACGATCGAGCCGCTCGTCCATGAGTAGCTGCACGCTTCCTTCTGTGCGGTGATGCGGCTGGCGGGTGTAGTTCGGTAGAAAGAAAATAGTTCCTACATGGAACTGCTCACAACAAGGTCTGTGGATTATCTTGAGTAACCAGGTCATGATTTCTGCAAAGAGACATTGTTGTCGAGTTTTTCAAATGTATTTTTTTGCCACCACAAGCTGAGTGCCATTATATTTCTATTATAGTGGAGAGAAGGCAGAAATCTCGACAGAAGATATCTCCAACACTCTGCAACTCACACCAAAACAATCTAGACTGATCGCACTGCAGGTAAGAAGAAAAATACATAGTGAGATTCACCCTCAGAAAATGATAAGATATATCAGTAAATATGAGCATTCATTGGTTGGATTTTGCTGAAAAAGTAACCCAACGTATGGGTAAAATAAAAAGGGTGTAGAATTCAATTAATTTGATACATGAAAGCATAGCTTTTGACTTTGTAGCTTTCACTCTGAGCCCATGCTCTTTCGCTGCTAATCGATGTCAGTCTGGAAGAAATCCAGCTCTCTCACACATACACACCAACACATACACACCTTTAAAAAGCCTTCGATATCATTAGCTGTCATGTTTCACGGTGGGTAACACAACAGTGCATACGGATACACAGCTCACCGCAGAGTCTAGAGGGTAAATGTGTTTGTGTGTGAGCGCACACACACACACAAACAAGGATGCATGGTGTGTGAGTGGATTACACCGGGTTCACAGTGTGTATGGGGAAAGCGTGGCAGCAACTTGGCTCCATAATGGGATTTCTCAGTACTCCTACCCTGCTCACACACACACACACACATACACACTAACACACAAATACACTGATCTCACCCCCAACAAGCAGGTTAGCAGTAACAAAGCAGAGCACATATCCTATCTTAGCAGTAAGAGGTAAGCTGCAGCAGAGCTCCAGCTCACTTAAAGACACATATCCCCTCACCTCTCCTCCTCACAAAAGCCAGGGAAGAAGGATGGAGCGAGGGAGAGGGAGAGAAATGTGCGGAGGGATCAGCTACATTAGACAGGGATAAGGAATGCTGTAGTAAAGCTGCACGAGGGTGAGGAGAGAAGAAGCTACTGTACACTGCCTACTTATAAAAAGCAGAAATGTGTAAAATGGACTTGTGCGTGAAATGGAAAAGGCTTTTATTGCTAAATATGACTTTTTGGAGTGATAATTTGTAGGATTCTTGTGTATGTTGACATATTTGGTGCTGAGCGCTAAGCTTTTTAGCAACATCTTTCTCAAATCACGTGCCAGTCAACCAGCGTGGGGCAGTACCGCGAGACATCTCAATTCCTTGGTTTCCTTGGTTGAAAAGTCGACCAATTTTTGTCACCAAAACTTTGGTTCTCATAAAGTGCCAGGTTAATTTAAAATGCCATTGGCATTGCTAATAATGTAAAAGGATATTTCTTTTTTTTAGCAGTGTTTAACAAACGCAATTTCCCACAAGCCCAGTGACTTTGCAGGTTAAACGTCAGCAGCTTGACAGGATGGGAGTTGCAGTTTGTTTTCTTCCAGTGTTAATAAATGAATCACTGACTTTATTAAAATCAGCAAGGATTCAAACTCTAATATGAATGCTGTCCTCAATGAGATACCAGTATCAGGAATATTATATTGGACGAATCCGCAGCTGTCCTTTAAGTGCCGATATGAAAACTTTTTTTACAGAACATATAATGCAGAAAATGATGCTTGGGGTGAGTACATTTGCACATCAAATTGGTGCAAAATCGGTGCACAATCCACATAGAAAAGGTCTATCTTCATTTCAGCTAAAAAATAAATTAAAAATCACTGTATCAGTGAATTTTTCTCCTCTGAAATCAGTGTAGATCTAAAAAAAATAAATAAATCGACAAGTTTTGTTTAATTTAAATGCATCTTCTTAAATTAATCTTCTAATATTCATTCCTAACTGTCAAATTCGACATATTGGAATTACTACGGCAAACAAATGAGACCATAGTTAAGACTGTTAAGACTGAAAAGTATCACTACATTTCCCACAAACCTTTCTGTTCCCAAGAAGATAAATGAATATTCCACCAGACGTCTGTTACTTTCTCAATAATTTTAGCTCCACATGCTCTGGGAGAACAGTGCCCTCTTTCTCTCTTCTTCCATAAAGCAAAAAAAAACAAAAAAAAACTTTGTGGTTCACAAAGTAAATTTCAGTGTCTGATACTTAAATCCAAAAATGCATGTTTTATTGATTTATTTAGGTTAAAATTCTCCACGCAACACCTCCAAATGTCTAGGAATGTGTGTGCATACAAAAGTTTCATTCCAGTGGAGGAGACGGAGGCGGGGGGGCAGAGAGGGAGACCAAGTCTGGAATATTCTGTGGTGAGGACTAACCAACCACAGGCCATCTCAGGACAGAGCGTGCTGCTCGCAGTGTTTAGCGAGCTTTAAAACCACATCATTAGCCCACAGCATCCCACTCTCCTCCCAGGTGTGGTGGAGAGCCAGGTGCATCTCTCTCTCTCTCTTTGTCTTTGCGTTTGTCCCTCTTTGCCTCGCTGTCTCTCAACATATAGCACGCTGCACCTGGAGGGACTTCAGCCAAACTATCATTGTGAATGTCCCTCCGGCTGAAGAGCACACAAATTACACACACTTTACTCTTCGAGGGCCAAAAGCAAATAAACACCTGAGCATAATGTGAAAATGTGTTATGGGCTTGGAGCGCGTCTGCAAACAGAGCCTCCTTCAGTGTGGCCCCCCAAGATAGTTTTGTCCTTCACCCTGCAATTTCCTTCAGCTTGTCTTCCCATCAAATGTTGCTCCATAGAAAGCATTGTGGGTAAATATTGCGTATATGAATCGGTTTAGATTGAGGCAGCTCAATCAATGGTGCCTTTTTGGGATGAAGAGCTGGTGTCAGCCAAATGCTGCCAGTCCAAGAAGCATTGAGAGGTGAGAACTCGGAGTGCAGAGGACAGAAAATAGAACACAAGGCAGTTCCCTCTCTTTCAACCTCTTTATCTTTTTTTCTAGTCCTCTGCTCATCCCTCCCTGCCTCCCACTCTTTACTAATAACTCAAACAGGGCCTCCATCCAGTTTTTCTTCTTTTTTTACTTTCTCCTCCCACAGAGCAGAGGAAAAGTAAGCAAGGAAATTCTCCGGGCTCAGCAGCGGGGGAAGACAACTGTCCCCCTATCCTTGGGGCTGAAGCGGGCCAAATAAAATAACAAGTGCTGCACCAGGAAATGGCTAGCCAAACACACATGGCCATGAATCTAGGGTTGGCAGAGTGGAAGGATTTCTCCGTGCAGTCCCCAGGCATCGTGCATGACTATAGAGGCCTTTTTGTATTAAAAGGACATCTCTCAAATGGCTTTAACAGCAATCAGAATCAGGGATCGTCACTAAGGTTTTACTCCATCAATCTAATCTAGAAGTCAAACAGAGCCTCTGCTAATATTTAGAATGAAGCTGCTCCTGAGTGGGATTCTTATTAAACAGTATAATGTAGCCAAGTGCCCAGATAACAGAACTAATGTTGCCATAGTTACTTGATAATCTATTAAAATTGTAAGTTATTCAGGATTCAGAGTCTCGCACAGTCAGACTTATCTCCACAGCGCTGTGTCTGCGCCGGAGGAAGGTCTGGATCGAATGTGCTTTTACTCCTGGATAGTGAAAAAAAAATAGTGCAAAATAGTGTCAGAAGGGAACCTGTTTCGGTGGAACACTTCCACGAAAATGATGTAAAAATTATTCTTTGTAGATCTTTACAATCATTGACTGAAAGAACAGATCAGGCCTGCCTTATTACATCATCCAAATCTTCAAAACTTGTCATTTTCAGCGTGTAGGTTGGTTGATAACTCGGAAGCTGTTGCCGTTGTTGACTTCCTGTCTCCGGGCAGCCTTGAAATTTAGAACTGAGAAAAATATAAAATAAGCTCCATAAGATGCAATGAAATAGGCTACTTTTGCATCAGTGGTAAACTTCAACCAATAATATATATTTCATGCAATCCCACAATTCCAAATCGGTTTTAAGGTCACGGTTTGATTTAATTTTTGATTTAAACTTCTTTTTTTCCAGCACTGACTGCTCTGCCATGTCAGGCTGTAGAGTCTTGATTTGTGAAGATCAACAGATCGTTGGTTTTATACCCTGACAATGTTAAATAGATCAAGCTACATGATATCAAGTGTTGTTTGACTGCCATATTTATTTTTTTATGTACCACACTAAGGCCATATGGTTACATTTAAATACTTTTATTAAATTGCCAACCCTGCTTTTTATTTTGATAATTGATTTTCAAATTGATTTTCAAATTGAAAGAATTGAAATTGCGGCATCCCTAATTCAATTCTAATGCCTTTCTCTAACACCAACATGGTGGTTTACTCGCAAATACATCACATTAAGGAAGTAATAATGCTCATTTATGAAACCTCTGATATTTTAGAAAGTAACAAAGGGTTTGGAAGTTCTGGATTTTATTTTTGTTGTTTTTTCCTCTGTCCTTGTACTTTACATAATTTAAAAACTGTGATGCATATGTGCTAGTGTGTGTTGATTCAGCAGCAGGTGTAAAACAGATTAATTCTCTTAACATGATGTTACCCTGAGTTAACAATAGGGGCTTCCTCCAAACATAGCCATGAAAATCACAGAAAAAAAAGGTGGCATTCAATGCCCAAGTCATAGAAAACCAGATTTGTATTTCCTTGGGGCCACCCAATGTGAAATACAGTGAAGATGCTCCACCAAACACTACATAGGGTAGCGGGAAATCACATTTCTCTGGATGTTTCTGCAGCATGCAGACGTCCTCTCCAAAATGTGTCCAGACCCCCTCCTCTCCGATCCCACCCATCTCTCTCACCTTCCCTCACCTCCGTAAATGAGAGAGAGGGAGCCTCTGTCCGAGATTGTGCTTTTTGCACAGCCGACCACAGCGGAGGGAAGCCAAAGATTATTGCAGCCACCGTGGAAATGCTAGAAGTGGGTGGCAATCGCTGGGGAGCGGAGGTTACGGAGGACAGTTACTGTACGCATGTATGTGCTATAAACGAACCACTGTGCCACTTACGGTACTGAATGTTCCCATTGGATTTGATACATGTTCCCGATCCAGCGAATTGTATATGCTTGAATATATAATATCTCTTAACTATGTATGTGGTTATGTTTGCTACAAACTTACTTTGTGATATGAATATTAATCATGATATGACTAATTTAGTTTGAGGGGTGAACAGTGATTTCCTGAGGTGAAAAAAGTTAATGCACTAATTATACATTAAGATTTTGTACTTCTCTGTGTGAAATGTATTTTTCTTGCCCAACTCTAACTTACTAAAACCATCATTATTGCACACCATTTTTTTTTACGTAGTGTCTTTGATTCTGACATTTTTTTTGGTTCCATCTTTTGTTGCAATGCATTTAATATTTTTGCAAATAAACTGAAAGAGTGCCCTGTAGCCAGACCATGAACAGGGCCCGGATATTGATTTTGGTGCTCTGGGAGGCTTGAGGTCATGAGAGGTGCTCATCTGTGCAGTGGAGCAGTTGGGAAGTGTGGGGAGTCACTGGCGCATTAGTTAGTGGAATTATGTGGATCACGGCTGCAACAGCTAGAGGTGCAAATGCTCACCGGCAGGATTAGATAATGCTATTATCAGTATGATAGTAGCATTAGAAAGAAGCATTAGCATGGATAATTCCACGGATTCAGCAGCAGAGAATCGCCATAAAATCATTGCATTATACCCAAAGAGATGAGATCCAGATATAGAAAGGCGCTGCGGAGAATCAAACTTGACGGTAAATCTTCGAATTATAAGTCATCACGTTTTCGTGTCTTGTCGGGTAAACAGGTATTTAACAAAGGATGATCAAACACGTCTTTTCTCACCGTGCTGAAAAAACAAGGCAGCACTAGACAACACTCTCCCCCTCTGTGCATTTCACATTAAACCACCATATTTTCTTTGTTGTTTCAATCCTCCACGAACAGTTGGAATACAAAACACATCCTGAGATGGTGTGTGTTTTTCTTATAGGTGTTAGTATATGTGATAGATTGGTCACACATGAACTCAGCTGTGCTGTGTGGGTGCACCCTGTCATCACAGATGCTGATGAATGAATGTTAATGGAGGGAAGAGAGAAGTTGAAGGTATTTCTAAGAGTCAGCTCTGTTTCACTAGTCACATATCGTGCATGGTGCGATGATAATTGAAGAAAATTAATTATTTGTACTAAGTAATGTATTGAATACGAAGTGAAATGGACTTTTCAGACATGTTGATTATTGTATTGAATGCTGAAGTAAAATGATCAGTATTAATTGCAATGAGTGGGTAGTACTGGAATGAGATTAATTGTTCATCTACTTGATTATGGTAGTGAATACTAAATGATATACAGACTGTACTATAATCTATAACGTAGGCCGAACTGGCAGGAGCTTGTCTTGTCTGAATGCATTTTATTTTATATTTTTGTTTTGTTTTTATTTTTAGATTTTTTTTTTTTTTCTTGCAATGTTGTTATGTATGTTGTTGCAATGTTAGTGTTAAATATTGAATATTGCTTTGCTGTAGCTAATGGGCATCCAAATAAAACAAACAGTCACCTAAAATCTTTCTGCATCTCTTTACCCACAAACTCATTCCTTGTGACTGGTATTGGGAATAAAGAGCGATGGTGTTGCCCTGGATCCAGCTCATCTGGTACTGTAAACCACTAAAACAAACCAAAAGATTTGCATCCTCTTTTACCATGAGCCCAGTGTGCCGAGGAGTTACAACTGACACTTGGCTTTAGCATCAATTGTGCTGCGACGCCTCATCTCCAAGGACAAATCATTCGGTATGTAAGGAGTGATGGATTTTATGATTCCAGCAGCAGAAACGGGGGTTTATTTGGAATAAAAGAGGAAGAACTGGGATACACAATGTTACCGGCAAGTCATTGGTATCAGCAGATAAAGGCTTTAAAATTAAACATCGGCATCGACCCAAAATGAATATTTCTGTAGATGTGACGACGCTTACTGTATGCGCATGTGATGCGACGCTGTTGAAAACAGGAACAACCAGTGTACAGAAGTTACTATGAGCACCCACGGACGCATTCTGCTGAAAGTCACCAGTTAACACGGTCACTCGTTAAACCACAACACCGGGAAGAGTCACCGTCACATTAGCTTGTAGCACTAGCCCCGTTTGAGACGACCAATAAATCTTTAATTCCAGCTTGCGCTGCAAAATGTATAAGCTGTCTTCTCAGCCATGACTTCATCCACACTACTTTTTTTGTTTTTCGGTGCAAAACATAGCAAACACACAAGTGCAACCAGCTGACGACGAAAGGCCGCCGCCATGTTTGTTTTTATCTGATGTCACATTTGATCACGCAAGTTTCTGGGAGATCAGGGAGAGCCTGATCTCATCAGTATCATCCAAGCCTGTGAAAGTAGGATGGATTTTACAGTTTTGTTTGGAAATGTTACATAGAAATAAATATGGCATGTTTTACATGTAGCCTAAAATGAAGTAGTTTTCTTATTTTGCCCAGTGTAGTGTGCATTTTGAAAAGCATTATATCCTATGTCTGCATGCAGTGGGCCATCACGATAACAGGAGACAAAATAATATGTTAATTCCAGTACAGGGGAGACTTGATGTTCTCTGCAATTAGGTGGAAAAAATAAATGTGCATATATCAGTATCGGCATCGGCAATCAGCCAAAAAAGTTAAAGACTCATATCGGCAATATCATGCATCCCTATCTGGGTCCTACACATGACTAGTGATACACTATATCAAAATAAGAGACCGGCAGTGCAGACACACTGCAGCCATGGCAAAAGAATAAAAATAAATAGATTTGCTCTTTATCCTCCTTTTACACTGGATGCATTTAATAGATGAAAATCCCTAAGTAACCAGCCTTTAGCTAAATTCAGCTGGACAATTCAATCCATAGAAAGAACAGGTGGCCAGAATATTGCGCGCACTCTGTTTTTCCCTTTCCACATGGCATTTCTCACTCTTGCAAACTTGTGCGAAGGTGGAATGGTTAAACCATGTTGGTGTGGGAGGTCTGTTCAGCATGCTACAGTAGCAGGAGGTTGTACACACACACAGCTGCTGCCATAGCACACATGGCAGGAGATGTGCCCGGGTATAAATAGTATGCCACTATTTTGTCTTTACATATTTAGCTGTTGGATATTTTAATGCAAATTAATGTGGTGGGATTGGAGAGGGGTGTTTTTGTTGACTGGAATTAGTGTTGTGAGCGAGCTTTCTTCTCCATTCTTTCCCTTTCTTTCTCTCCTCTCCAAATTACAGCTATTAAGACAAGACTGGTGTGAGCCAAACACGGCGCTCCACTTAATGTGATTTCCCCCGCGCCGAGAAAGGAATAAGAGGCGATGATTCATGGGAGCCCCACAAAAAGCTGGAGAGACGGGAAGATGTCCACCTCCGACATGTGCCGAACACAAACACTGGGCTTGTTTAAGTGTGTAATTGCGTGAGTGTGCGATTATTGCACGCTTATATGTGTGTGCGCAAGTATTTGTGTGCGGATGAGCTTAAAATGAACATTATGATTTATGACATCCTGCATTTAAGTCTGGCTAGTCTTCACATTAGCACAACACTAATCTAATGAATAGATTGCCTTAGAAAGAAACATGCAAATGCCCACTGCCTATTTCCAGAAACCGGGCGCGGGAGCCAGCAACTGTGCTCCCTCATCTTGATGTGGCTTTATAGTGTTTCTGCAAAATGATCTCGCTCGCAACTTCCCCCCACTCACACACAACTGAGGAGTAATGTGACAGCAGCACGCCGGCTTTTCTTCAATGTCTACCATGCCAGCTTTCAACACCCGCCATTGGCAGAATTGGGTTTGACAGCTCTCGTCGAGGCCTGGCGATTGGCCGGGCTCCAGGGACGCTGTACGGGAAGAGACGTATACACCACCAAAGGGTCCGGGGAACAGGAAAACAAAGCAGTCCACCGCTGAGAAACTCAAGCAAGAGGTGCGGTCAATCTGGGCTCAACTCTAGATCTCATTTCATCACGTACAGCTTAACAGCCATGTTGAGAAACCTCAAGATAAGGCGAAAGGGGAGGGAGAGCGAGGAGGCCATCTGAAGGAGTCCGGCGCTGAAAAGTGAACGTGTGAGTGCTGACAGCAACACAGACCCTTTGGAAAGACACTTAACACCAGAGCCAGGACACAGTAGATTGGAGATACTGTAAACCAGCAGGCAGAGAAAGGCCTTCACTCGACAGCTTTGTCTGATTCACAAGATACTGTTGTGCCGAGGGTGAAATGAAGCATAGCGCTTTTATGAAAAATGACTGTGATTAGGGTAAAAAAAAAATTGTGGTATTTTTTAAGTCCACACTGATACTCCATGAAGAAGATAATACCAAACCTGAGCCCAACTCAGTGCAGTTTTGCAGCGGATACAGCGTCTGAATCCCAGGGCCAAGTAGTCTGGCCCGCCCCATAGATCAAGGCTTAATGTAGCCTGCGGCGCTGGCAGGATGGCCGAGACAAATGACAGTTCACCGAGGTGGGGTCCCTGGGCAGAGCTTGGCCTGGCCTCTGGCGCTGTACTGGGGGCTGCGTTGCTGGCTGGAGCCTGCAGGACGAGAGGGCCCGTGCAGGGGAGGGAAGGAGAGAGCGCAGGGCTGGGAGGGCTCACTCGCCTAGCTAATGGGTCCCCAGACAACCAGGCTTGACCTCACAGGCTCAGTGCATTCATTATCAGCTGGTTAGCAGCTAGTGCTAGCACGGCTAGCTCCGGCTAGTTAACTGCAGTTAGAGGTTAAAGCTTCCTTAACGGGGCCACATGAAGACCTCTGTTAGCTGCACTTGAGTATTTGACTTTGAGATTGTGCTGTAGTAACTGCTGCTGCAGTTGCAACATGGAGGTATAGTATGTGAAAATAGATAACAGTGTTTAATTGTTATGATTATTACGATGTTTTATGCCCTACTGCCTTATTTTAATTAGTTGTACTGATGGTGCTATTGCTCTGATATTTATTTTTAGTAATTCTGTGTTGTTTTTATCCTGTAAAGCACGTTGTAAACCCTGTTTTGAAAATGTGCTATATAAATATAGTTTCTTCTTCTTCTTCTTCTTCAAATAGAGAAAGGCTTATATGGTGATTGTCATGATTTATTTTAAAGGTCCCATATTGTAAAAACGTGAGATTTTTTATTATTATTATAAAGCAGCTCTAGGTGCTATATAAATATCTAGGTGCTATATACAGTAAATATCTAGGTGTTATATAAATATTGGGCTAAGCCGAGAGCGCAGATGCAGAAGACCCGGATACACTTACCAATCAGAGCAGACTGGGCTTTTCGGGAGAGGGGCTTAAAGAGACAGGTGCAAAAACAAAGCGTTTCAGACAGAGGGGGATACAGGTATATTCAGACAGACAGTATGAGAAAAATAATGTGTTTCTAATGTGATTCTATAAATGGGAAAGTCTGTTGCGAGTGAGAGATGAAGTTACGCCATTGGTCGAACTCAGTGATGACATCATCATGTGTTGGAAAGGCTGTTGACTGGTGTAGCAGTGCCCTCTTGTGGCAAAATGCACAACTGCGCCGTTGAGCACATGGAGCTGTGCAGTCAGTAATTAAAAGGCATAATGACGGGCAACGGAGTGCAAAGTGGACTTTACTGCATCCAGGTGGCGTCAGTTGTGTGCGTCTCTGATGAACCGTGAGTAAAGCCAGTTATTTCTGACTGAACGGGACATTTATTGAGCCTTCCGCGGGATTTTGGTTCATTTAATTAAGGCGGTTTTGCTGATGCTGAGCTAATTTACTCACCATGTAGCTTGTTCATGCTAATGCTAGCTTAGCTGCTACTTTCTGGTGAAACTGATGTGGACAATGTTATTATTTACTGATATGTTGCAGTCCAGCCACAAACTAGGTTTCAACTTAGTCTTGTTTATTTTGAGTCAATCATGCAACATCCTGCTGCTGTAAATAGTCATGACTGGACCAAACGTGTATTATGCTAATCCACGGCTGAAAATAGTCCCCTCCCCCAACAAATGTACTATTAATTCCCGTAATTCCTGTTGAGTAATGTTTACTGAAAACTACTGTACAGTGACCGGCTGTTGTAGGAAATTACTGAGCCATAAAAACAAGAAACTATATATTTGTGACCCATTTAAAAAAAAAAGGAAAAAAAAGATGTATGCCTTCAGCAGGGACTAATGTGCTTGAGACTGAGTGCCACAGACAGAGTAGGGAAGTAAGTATTAGAGGAATAATTTGACATTTGGGGAAATACGCTTATCTTCTTTTTTGCAGAGTTAGATGAGAAGATTTATACCTCTCACAGATATGAGAGTGGTATCAATCTTCTCATCCAACTCTCCACCAGGAAGCAAATAAGCTTATTTCCAAAACTGTGGAACTATTCCTTCAAGAGAAGCACTAATGCACTGTTGGTTTTTGGTCTTAGGATTTGTTGTGTAACACAAGTCTTATCCTATTATGTTTTCTGACAGTTGACAGGCCAGATTCAAACCCAGTAAATCTCTATGTAAGTCATAGAGATGTGTGACTTAGTCCATTGGGTCAACAGCATGCTCCACTGCTGGATATCTTTTCACATATAAGAATATAGAGGGCAGTTATGTGCCCAAGGCATGTGTTAATTAAAATACCCATGGAGGGCACGGAGCATACAGCCAGTGAGGTGAATATTGAAAGCAAGTTGAACGCGGTCCTCTGGTAACAGTGGGTGGTATACATCTGGCCATGTGCCTTTGAAATCCCTCTCCATGTTCCCTATCATTGGAATAAATCTCCCTCTGTGTAACCACTGCCCATGGCCCAATCTAATCTGCTCTTCCAAATGGGAACCAGGCAAAACGACACAGTGAGTAGGGGGTTATTAAAGATTGAAACAGCAGCTAATTAAAGCAAGGGTGAAAGAATCTGAATTAAGGCTGGGCACACAGAAAGGGACAGAGTCGATGTGTAAAGGAGAAGCTGACCTCGAGGAGGAGAGAGAGACATTAATCTACCTGAGGCTGAATTTATTCAATATGACTCCACAGATTAGTGATGTCAGTTTGGCACCTGTCCATCAGCTCCGTAGGATAAGACTTATATTAAATAAGAGTATGTAAAGAGGTCGTGGAGGTCACTGCTGCTTCCAGAAACATCCGTAGCCTCTTGTTCTTACACAAATCTGAGCAGGTATGAGACAGATTTAAGTATAACTTCATAGCTGTGTCCTCTGATCCTAGTGGATAATAAAAAGGCTTAAAGATTAGGCGCTTCAGTCCGCGTTGCACTTTACAGGTTGTGACAGAGACTACAAATACAGAGGACTTTTTCCCCTCTGCGATCACATCCTGATATTAACAGGAAGTGACATGCTTGTTAAGACAATAACAGCAGTCGCCTGAAATCAGCGTTTCACCGATCAGGACCGTAAATTCACACTGAAAGGAAGTGTTCACCATCAAAGAATGGTTTTCTGGAAATATTCCTCAGAGTATGAAGTGTTTTAGTCAAAGCAAAGCCCTGTGAAAAGAGTGTTATTACATAAAAATGTTATCATGTTATTACACAATGGAAATTGCATGACAGGAAGTCTCCATATTTTGCATGTAAAATTCTGACGGTCGACTAATTGATTAGTCAACTAATCTTTGCAGCTCTACAACCAATAGTCCAAAACCCAAAATATTCCATTTACAATCATATAAGACAAGGAAAGTTATCAAAATAATTGCAGATTAATTTTCTGTTGATCCACTAATCGTTTAATTGATAAATCGACTGATTGTTGCATGCTTCAAAATGCATCTACTGATTTGAATGTCAACTGTCAAAAAGTATAAACAGTATAAATCTAATCAGAACTTAATAGAGCAAAACTAATTTAAAAGATTCCGCATATGGCTGTTATTTCTATTTTACGCATATATTTTCCAAACATATAATTTTCCCAAGGACCTGTCTGTGGCCCTACCATTATTAATTACCTCTATCCTAAAACTTGATTCATTCTGTGCTGTCTTTTCTAAACTCTGCTTTAAAACCTAAAGCTCCAGACTCACATGTGTTTTATAATGTTGATTAGATCTCCCCTCAGGACTGTGTGGGTGTGTACAGACTGACCTTGATTATATATACAGTAATTTCCAGTACAGCTCCACCTAATTTCGACCTGATTAACCCTTTAAAACACCAAAGTCACACAATAACACAAACAAACGAAGTGATTGAGGCAGCGGTAGAGCAGCAACTCCCGCGTTCTGCGACGTAAAATTACTGTTTTTGTCAAAAGAGTCTGGTGGATTTGAAGAGAGCGTAGATGGATATAATGGCTTCAGTCCCCCATTGGAAAGGGCTGTCTTACAGAAAGGTAAAGTGGTGAAAATATTCTAAATACAGTGTACACTTGAGCTGATATTGGTGTTTTTTTAGGTGGCTAAAATCAGTTTGCTGTGTCCACATCAGTAAATTGCATTTTACTTGCATGTTGCCACTGTCAAAGGAGAATTTCTGTTGCTTTGTGACAGACAATAAAGTTTATCTTAATCTTCAGCTTCCCTGTCAGGATTCCTGTTTGCTTTTCCAAACTGGGGACACACTCAGGTCTCCATTACTGATAATACAATACACAATGGGCAATAGACAATTTCTTCTGTTCAATGCAGATAAAACTAAAACCACCTATTTTAGACCTTAGGCAGCAAATAACCACTTTTCAAGCCCATGACTATGCACTTATTCCAAATGATGAAAATCTTGTCTTTGATTCAGATTTTCACCACAACAAAGCAATGCCCCCAAACAGTATCTTCTTAGAAATATCCCCACGATTGTGTCTCTGCTGTCCTTCACTGATCTATAAAACTGTTTTACAGAAAAGCACTGACTGTTTTCTCTGGCTGGCTGAACCCTGCACTTGTAGATCTTCTGTTCACACAAAACTAAGCAGTGCTAACTGGTGGATTCATGTAAAAGCCTGCATTAAAAATGACTTCTCTCTAGGCCCATATGCAGATGTGGGGTGTTAATCTCTCTGTAAATCAAAAGGAAAGAGTTGGGAGCTAACTCGCCTCTGAATAAACTTTATGCCCTCGTTGGAGATCAAAAACGGTCTCATGAAGCGTGACACTAATTTATCCAGAGCAGTCTACAACCTACTCTACCTTTACTCTCAGCTGCAGTCTGTCACTCTCTTGCATCTCCTGTGGATTGCGTTGATGTTTCCAGCTGCTTTCACATCCCCTGACATGTGCACTTGGCTTAGACACACACACACACACACACAAACGCTATCTCATCTTGAGTTATTGATGTGCTTGATTTATCTTTTTATTATTCAGGTTTTAATATTACTTTAGGCCCTGGGGCTACGGACGTTTTGGAGGCCCGTCCCTCCCATGTTGCCGGGGCAACATTAATTCAGAACCCCCCCCCCTCAATGGACAATGACAAATAGTAAATGGAGTGACCTCCTAATCAGGAACCACAATATGAAACTCATCAATATAAGACAATATGTGGATTCTCAGCCAAGTAAGCCTGTGTGCACAGCGGCAACACGAGAAGATCAGTCTTTTCAATTAAAAACATCACAAACAAATTTGCATCATTTCTTGTGTTGTTTTCCTGAAGGGTCTTCCAGTTTTTAGGTGGTAAAAAATATTGGGTCTTTTTCAGTGTATGTTTGCCAATATCAAGTAATAGATCTGTGAGCTGCACGCTGTCGCAGTCTTGCTTGTTTGATGTGTAGTGCTGTCCATGGTTCTGATCATGCTACTGTTACAATGTTGCTGTTTTAGTGACTTTGTTTTACACTATTAACTGACTGTTTGTGTATGAATTGTAAGGTTTAATAGGGGGGTGAAAGTACACATCTTAAGCATACCTTGCCATTTCTTTAATAATTGTCTACACTATTGGATCACAATTTTATTCATATCGAACGAATCAAATTGTAAAATATACAGTAAATAAGCATTTCATGGTAGTCTTTTAACATATAAACCTACATAATATTATACTATTCAATATGAATCCATTGTTGCATTAAAAAGTCCGAAAAACATGACTTTGATTGTCAGGGCCCACCTATAAAAACCACATGGCCGTGTGGTGATCATCATAGCATTGCACAGGAAAACTCTGTGACTTCCTTGGCCCAATATTGTTCATGGCAGCGGTGGTGGTGCAAATATATAATATTATAACTTATAATATATATTTAAACATTTTTTTAAGCTCATGTCTCGTGAGGTCCCTTGTACTCGGTCGGAGGCCCGGGGCCCAGGACCTGTGCATTATGGCTGATATTGATCAGGGATGCTATTGGTCAGAAATGAAGAATATGTAGAGCTCAACTTAGTTTTTTGTTGTTTTAATAGAAACAAACCCCAAAGAAGAACAGAGATTAAACATTGCATGTATGCATACAGTCCCTTTTTTTGCACAACGTAATCACTCACTAAAAATAAATGTGCATGAAAAGAAAATACAGCAATCTTATAAATATAGGGCCCCAAAAACACCTCAAAAACATATACCAAATGCACCAAATGCAATGAGATGTTGGTTTAATATATTTGCACAAATATTCTGACAGTAAGTAATATGTCTACCCCGTGATCAGTGCCTTTCACTGTGAAGGTCTGGACTTCATTTGAGGTCACACAACTGCCATTGTAACTAACATACATGCGTTTCACTATTATTGCATCTGTTATTTAAAAACTGTTAGAAGTTTTCTCTCTTTTTATAGTATCTATTTCTAGAAAATAAGTCTTGGTTTGTTCATTTTATGTTTCTATTTCCTACCTTCTTCTTTGATCACAAACATCACAAATAGTTTGACTCTTTATGCTACAACATTCCAGTATACTTACTTACAGGGATCGTCGTCCCGTTAATGCGTTCACTTGGCATTGCAATCATGACGAGGGGAGGACAAACATTTTGACCTCTAGTAAAAGGGAGGAGTTTGACATTGGCTACTCCTGTGCTGTGCTACTCGAGGACGGAGGAGGGAGGGGGGCGCACGCAGCAGTTGGGCCGTCTGACATTTTGCAGCATTGACCTGAAAATGTTCTGCTGCCTCCTTTTGTTCTTCCTGCCATGTCCCGGAGAGTCCACACCAGAGACCGACTTTCGGAAGGAGGTCTGGGCGATCAGTTTCCTCTCTTGCTCCTTGATTTTACACTGCAGGTGACTCTGAATGGCAAAACCAAGGGATTCTGGGTCCACAGACGCCCCGTAGACTTCCCAAGTCATCCCCTGTTCGTCCCAAACAACATCATGAATGCTCTTTCCTTTCTGCTTCTCGTCCTCTTGCTCCTTTCTCTCCTGTTCTGTCTTCTGTTTGCCCGACTTTGACTCCTTCTTCGGGGCTTTACCTCCAGCTTTAGCCTTTTGTTTTGGGCTTTCAGCTTTGTTTTTAGTTAGATCTGGCTTGGATGTGATGTTTGTTGCTGTTGTTGTTGTTGGCAGGGCCTGGCTGGGCTTGGTTGTAACAGCAGCCTGAGACAGCATAGCAGAATTGTTACTGTCAGCAGATCCAGACTTGGGAGCACCGGCAGTCTCACGGGGCGTCCCTGATTTAAGAGAGGGAGCCTCAGCAGTAGCTGTTTTTGCTGCAGATTTCTGAACTCCTGTTTTATTTTCGGAGTCACCCGTCTTTCCTGGCTCCTTGTGGTTGCTGTGTTCAATGTTGATTTGATAAACCGGCTGCGTGTTGCAGAGAGCCGACCCGGGGTCTTTAGGCTTTGCTCCGAGCCTTTTGTCCTCCTGCTGGCACAAAGTTTCTGAGTGGAAAACCACGCCGGCAGTTTGGTTGTGGCACATCTCCGCCTCAACAGTGAGCCTCTCTGACCTCGGATCAGTAGAGGCGCATAGAGAACTCATGTTCATCTGATGTAGTCCCACACCCCCGTCGACCTGATACACTACAGCCAGGCTCTGCGCGGCCTCCCGGGGGACTGCACCACCACTCGGCCTGCGAGACACAGCGAGAGGCATCAAGCTCGGACTTGTGGCCACAGCTTTACTGCACGTGTTCGCCACCGCCTGGACCTCCATATCGTGACACTGCTTGACTGGGGCGGATGACGATGATAAGGTCATCGTCGAAGCCTCCCTGTACAGCTTGCTGTGCTGCTGCTGCTGCTGCCCTTCAAAGACAGCTGTGTCAGTGTGGCTGGCTTCCTCCGACACCTGTCCATCTGCCGGCATGTTTTGTGTAGCCGGGGGCAGAGTGTCCTTCTGTGAAAACACTGGTTGATGTTTATCTGAGGAGACTTGTGGTTTCTTTACTGGTGGCAAATCCTTCTCTGGATTCTCTGGTGTTGAACTTGAATTTGTAAACCCGGCCTCTGCATCTTTGCTTGTATTCGGAGATGTAGTGGAGAGAAGAGGAGCTGCAGTAGTTTCCGTGCTTTCTTTAGGTTTATCTGTCTCTTGCAGACTGACAGAGCTTTGTGAACAGCTACGTATATGATCGGCCTCTTGAGATTTTACAGCTGTGTCCTTATTTTTGGGAGCCAGTATACTCCCTTTATTATCGTGTTGTGGTTCAGATGCTGTATGCCTTAATTCACAGACGTTAATATTTTTATTATTTGGAGAAACATGTTTATTACTGTCCTCTTGTGCTGTGGCTTTGGCTGGCAGCGTTGCACACTCCTCCTCTGCCACACTGGGCCCTTTTATTCTGCAATCATTGGTCTGCATGTCGACCTTTGACGCCGAAAGAGCAGACGACACATCAGCCTTACAGATATCCTTCTCATCAGCCAGGCTTAACATTTTCACATTGGCGTTAGAATCCCTCTGGTCGCCTCCTGCGCCTCCTGCCTCACCCACACCTCGGCCCATTAGAGACAGCTCTCGCATCTGTTGGTCTCCACCCGTTACAAGCTCCGACTGTGTCTGGTTTCCATTAGTTGGGACTGGTTTGTCTGACACGGCGCTGCTAACTGGTTCACCTCCCTTGGAAGTTGTTTTTTGGGTATGTGGGATGATGTTAGGGGGAGAAGCAGTCAGAGATGAGTTATCCTGCTTGTGGTCAGGAGATGTGAGGGTGGGTTTTGGACAAACCTGAGAGAGTTTGAGGTTAGGCTCTTTCACCCAGTTGGCATTAGGCTCCTTATTGCCCAGCGTGTCCACCACAGCCAGCTGAGGCACCATCTGGACTGTCACTGTCCTCTTTGGGTTAGTTCCCATACCGGATTCACTGTTTCAGTCTTTAAATATTGTCTTAATCCAAAGATGAACACAGGTGCGCAATATCAGTCACTTTGTGTGATTCCCTAAAGGAGGAAAATAGAAATAGACTTAGTTTGTTTTTAATGATTGAGCTTCACTTTTCATTAAAGGTAAAGTCAGCGATTCTAATCCAATACATTTTGTGCATTCTGTGTGTGTGTGTGTGTGTGTGTGTGTGTGTGTGTGTGTGTGTGTGTCTGTGTGTGTGTGTGTGTCTGTGTGCATGCTGTAAAAAATCTGGTGCCCTGGCAGAGCCCTGGCTCTGTTAATGGGAAACAAACAAAGTGGCTCGGACAAAACACGCAACACTATATTCCAGCCAAACGGCAACAACTGTGTTCGTGCTTGTGCACAGGCAACCTGTTCTCACTCCCAACTCATCAAAAACAGCCGCTTGGTCAGTGTCTGATACTGACGCACAGGGCACCCCTTTAGCTTCTGTATGAGACGCACCCAGTCAGTATAGTGTGAGAAAACCACTGTGCTTAAAACACGGAAATGAGGCGTGATGGTTTAAACACAAAGACACGCACCGGGTGGGCGGGAGGAGAGGTGGATGGATCATTCACACACACAGGACTTTCTCCCAGGAGATGGGGGTTCGTGTCCCATTTGAAAATAAAAGTCAATGTTGTTATTTTTAAACTTAACGTTTAAAAAACTAAACTAAACTTATTAACTAACATTAGTCATGCCCTACGTCATGGCATAACCGCGTGCGGTATTTGTTTTTGTTACAGCTGTCTTTGTAACCTGGGAGTAGGGATTTTAATGCAATCCCAGTGTTTTTTTTACTAACCATTTCAAGTCGTTTTGTTGCCTAAACCTACCGAAGTAGTACTGTTTTACAGTGTTAATCATGATGTTAATGACGTGTTCACAACTGCAACGGCAGATGTATATAAAACTGGCAGAAAAAGCCTTAAAAAGTGATGCAAAGGGGTCCTGACCAAGCTGCTGTTTTTGAATAGTTGGGAGTGAGAATGTGTTGGCACAGGACAGAGGGAAGGCCATGATGTATAAAGAGAAAGCGAGAGGGACGGTAAACAGGACGGGAGGGGTGTATTCGTTTGGGTGTTGACTTTAAATATCAACAATCTTTCTCCAGAATCGCTGACTCCACCTTTAAGTTAAATCTTGATTGAGAACAAAAGTAATCAGACCAGACTCGCGTAGTAGTTCAGGCCAAGATGAGCATTATGTAAATTACATTCCAGCTTTTCTTTGAACAGTCATTAACATGCATTTAAATAATCACTGTTAGAATAAAGGCAAAACACCAGAACAATCAATGACCCATTTGCTTAATTCAACTAATGATCACATTAATCATAACATACAATTATAGTAATACTCTGTCCAAATCCAACCCAGTCGCCAGAATAAAATGTTGGCGATGTTAATTTCTGAAAAACACTATAACGTTGCTATACACATATCTGGAAATGTTTATATGAAACACATTATTGATTCAGAAACGTTGGTTTGCAGAAAGGTACAATGCCAACATTTTATTCTGGCGACTGGGATGCCAAATCATAGTAATGTGGAGTATAATGCATTTAACAAGCGATGTTTCTTTGAACTGTGATTTTTCTGTCTTTTCTGTCTCTGCAATGCTCTTTGAAAGTTGCTTGTGATAAGAGGCTTAAAACATGATTCAAATAATTGTAGAAACTTGCCTTTTCCCCCCTTTTTTATTTTTTAAATTTGAATGCTTTATAAAATTCAATTAAAGAAGTAAAAATTAAATTGCTTTATCGAACAGTACACATAACAATAAATACATAAATAAATAACTGGGGGTAATCCCTAAAGAGCATGCAAATAGGCTGTGTCAGACTAAAGCAAAGCAAAGTTTACAAACTTGGAAGTGAAGTAAGCAAAGAGTCAAAGTAAGAGGAGACTTGTCAGTCTGGCTGAAAAGTTCTTACAGATCAGAACAGGATGTTTTTGATTCAAAATTGTGGATGCTCCACATTCAGTGGAGTTTCATTGGGTCCAACAGTCATGGGTCAAAAATTCTTAATTTATGTCTTTGCTTGGCAGTATCACGCAATTCTTATCTGAAGGTATCATAAATACCCAGAATACTCAGTGTTACAATATAAGGAGGAAGATAGCTGGTCAACCCCTCTTTTGTTGATCACAGAGGGTCCTAACCTGCAGTGATCTTGTTGTCACGTCAGTTTAATTGTTCACTGTGTTCTATTTTAAATTGCACACTTTATAGCACTGTTACTGTTAATATTATACTGTGTGAATCAATGATTCTTTAGAGTTATATGAGTAAATTATATGAGAATTAAGCCTGAACAATTTCAGCTTAGGTTACATTTCTAACACACTGTTGCCTGAAAACAATTACTCATCTCAAGTTTAACTCCCTTTTTCTGTCATGTCACTTTTAGTGAAATATGAACAGAAAAGGTTTGAAAGCCTAAAATAACGTCTTTGGATCCTCTTTTATCTCGTAATCAATCATGTATACATTTTAAGCATTTAACCTTCAGTTTCATTCTGATGAATGACTCCATTTCAGTCTGTCTCCTAAATGTGTAAAAGGATCTGAGCCAATTCTGCAAGTAATGTGCCAACACTCAGTCAGCAGACGTCTGAAGTATCTGATCGTTTGGAGTCAGACAAATTAATTGCACTGTGATCCAGACTTTAATCATACAAAACAGCCTTTTGGCTTCATCCAAAGAGGAGGAAGAAACACCAACTGATAATTCAGAGGACCACAGGGAGCAAGTTGGCCATTTACATTTCAGTGACATTACTGATGATAATCCATTCTGCATAATGTGCAGCAGCTCATCTCATTGAAAGTAAGGTTAAACCCAGCCTCGTCTTTGCAGTTATTCCCCTTTTTCCCCCCACAACAAGCATCATCACAAGTCTCCACAAACATAATTGATTTTATACAGATCAGATTACATCTAGATTACTCAAGAATAAATTATAATCACTCTCTTAATGCACTTGGTGACCTGAAAGAATCATTTTTAATGTGACTTGAATAAAACAGAATAGTAGTAGGCTACTGTTTTGGATCATGGACAGGTGTAGCCCATTTGTGTGTGCTCTCCCGTTGCGCATCTGCGTGTCTGTTGTCAAAGTGCAAATATTTATGGAAAGCATATCCTGTCAGTGGATATTCAACAATTCAAACGCCCTGGTATATTTTGCCTGCAGCAGTTTAGAAATAACATAAAGAGTGAGCAGAATGTGAATTCAGGCACAACGTTACATACATTAAAGTGATGCACACGACCCATTCGGGCCAATTAAGATCTATGTCATGTAGCCTACATTTGCAGCCCTGTCCCACCCCAATATCACAGAAGCCACTGATAGTGCTGATTTAATATGACCTTGCGGACAAATTCAACATATGACACAAGGAAAGCAGTGTAACGAGAAGAGGAGGGTGGCTTACCTTGAGAGACGCCTTATGTCCCGTTCCTTGGGGTGCCGTTTGCGCGTCCGTGTCAGTGAGATGAGGCGAAACCCTAGAAATGAATATGGAAAAAACAGCCCTGTGTCGGTGACACCAAGCCACGCCTTCCACTGGAATATTAGAGGTATCGATCCTCCACAGCGGAGCGCAAAATTCAAGCCCCTGACTGACTGACTGACTGACTGACCGACCGTGCGCAATGAGTCACCGCGGTCCGGCCGATGGATGCCGCCTCTGAGCTCTTTATTAGCGATGCCTCACGCTTTAGAAAAAGTGGACCTTTCACAAAATGGACCTCTCATGGTGTGTGTGCCATCCCAGACTGAACGGGTCCAGCGCAGGCAACGTGGTGCAGCAGAGTAACAGATGAATGGATGAATGAGGGGAGAAATGAGGCAGTGCTGTATCAGGCGCAGGGATCCACAGGAGCGACACCTGCACTTGAAATGTCTTACTTTTAGATCCCAGAAGCATCGTTTCTCTTCTAAGACAGACTGTAATATTCCAAGTGCATATGCTGTTTATTTTTTTACTGCGTCTTTTTCTTTTTGTATCATATTTGTATCATATTATTTATGAGAAGACTGGAGATATTAAAAGAAAATGTTTCAGCAAAGGGCTGGTTATTCAATTCTATAATATAATGATGGAAAACCATAAAGACAACTCTGAAAGTAAGAGACAGTGAGAGTACAGAAAGTGTGCATGCATTTTCTTTCTGTGTTCTCATTCAGTGTTAAAGGTGGACAATGGCATGTCTAGACCGGTAGCTCCAAAACTAGCATGGCATTTCAATGCACACCATATTATCATAATATCACGAAAGATAATTAAAGGGACATGTCAGTGATTTCAAGCCATCACTGTCTACAGTATGCATATTAGAAAACAATTGGTTCTCAAGCACCATGTGTATGAGTCTGTGTGTTCGACAGAGACTTTCCTGACAAGAAAAAACAACAGCATTTGTAGTTTCTTTAAATGCCTGCCGACAATCTTGTAACTGACTGTCTTGATAACATCATGAAGGTCATTTTTCAAACGTTGGAAAGCTTCCTCCAGAGCCACAGAGGACAAACTATTTTCACAGGATAACTCATCATGTTGACTAAACTGAACGGCCCTGTCACATCCCGCCTCTCTGTCCCTCCCTCCCTTCAGACAAATTCCCACTTCCCAAAACCCGTGCATTGCTATTCTGTCCACCAGATGCCCTCAGACTTTCCCACCTGCTCCAGTCACCTGACTCCCTCCTCCACCTGCTCACCTGTTTCCCACTCTCCCTCATCAGCCCTGCAGTCCATGCCTCATTTCCACTCATTCCCTGTCAGATCGACAAAGTTGCTTTCTTGCTTCTTGCCATTTGCTTTCAAACCTCTGGTTCCTGATCCACAGACTGATGATTCTGTCCAACCCCTTTGGTTTTGACCCTTGGCTGTCGTATGATTCGATAAGCTTGTGTACCTCCATTTTGGAATCAGATCCCTTCTGTATGCTCAATTGTCTGCATTTGCATTTTGAAGTCAGATCAGAAAACACTAAGAATCATTTTTGTAAAAGACACATGCATTTTGGAAGGATCTTACACAATGCATCTTGTCAACAGGGACCCAGGATCAGGGAACACTCAGGTGAGTCATTTTAGGGACCGACAAACAAAATATTTTGTCATTAATTGCTTTGGTCAGAAACATTGTACTTACTTGTACCAAAGGACCCCTGCTTTTGTTTTCTCTTAAACTGTGGTGGTTTGATCATCCTGTCTATCATGTCTCTTGCCCCCTGGCCACCCGAAGGACACACCCCTGTAGATGGACAAGAGAGACAGCAGCACAGCATTCAAATTCTCTATTAAATTACACATTTGATTATTTTTCACCTAGCCCGTGGTGCAATAAAAATGCTTGCATCATGTCTATCAGTACTGTTATAACTTATTTTAATATCAGCATTACAGGCTACTAGGGGTGTAAATCTATTCTTTTAAATAAAAAGAACAAAAATAGACCTCTTGTTCACTATAAAGTGCCACAATTGTCATGTTTAAGTGCAAATGTTTTTAATCAGTTAACTTAAAGAGCCCTTGACCTTTCCATGGGAATGTCACAATAAAGGCATATCTTAAAGATAATATGTATCATTTTCAGTTTGTATTGATGGCATTGGATCGTTGATCATTGAATCGATGGATCGTGACACCCCCACAGGCTAGCCTTCTCCAAAGCTTGTCCTGGGCTAGACTCATATTATAATCTAAGGTTACTTTGGGATTCAGTGTTCAAATATAACCTGGGTCTGAGATGGGAGCTCCTCTTGGAATGCAGTAATTGTATGGAATAGACCTCCTGTCTGTAAAAGCCCAGAGGGACTGATTAGGTGAGAAGGTAGACCACGATTTAATTACAGTCGAGTGCACCATTGGTGAGCAACTCAGGATAGACTGCATGCTGATATGACTTCTGCTTCAGGATGAGGGCGTAGCCTATGTGCAACCTGTTTGGAAAAAGGGGCACAGTTGGTGAGATTTAAAAAAAAAATGTAATTACAAGGATGTGTAGTCTGTTGAAACTATTTTAAACAGTGGCTAGACATGACACGAGTGTAAATGCCATCTGTATGGAATAATGGAGACTTAAAGCCAAATAATTACTCTTTTTTTGTTTTTTGTTAAACTGGACATTTATCAATTTAATCTAACAGTCATATTGTGGATCTGGCATCATCTTGTGGTTAAATTTGGAAAGTCACATTATGGGCTAAACTAGGTTCCATTAGCTGAAACCAGCCTAATTTCAACAAAAGTACAGTCAGTTTCTGTTTGTCTGTAATGGCAATAAGTCAGTGGGTAAACACTCCTCGAATGTAGATCTACTGTCCAGCTAATGCTTAAAATACACAATATTTGAACGAGAGACTGAAGCATAGTCCATGCGGTGCAGACAACAGTGCGGTGTGGACAGTAGATGGCGCTGCAGCAGCGTCTATGGTTGAAAGCGTAGACAGTACTGAAAAGCTGGTGTGTGCTATGTTCAGAGACGTCATGTAAATTAGCGTTAAAAAAAACATTCAACCCACGTTTCTCGGATTGTGTCCGCCATTTTGGCAGAAATTGCAAAGCATCCGCTCTTTAAAATAATATTTGCAAAAATGTACATGTAATGGCTAAATGTAAGACTGTATGTCATCCAAAAAGCTTCAGTTTCCAGGTGTGTGTTATTACTTGCATGTAAACGGCTGTCTGGTTAGAACCTGAACGCACCAGAGCCAGACTGTTGTCAAGAGAAACGCTCACGCTGCTAACATTAACTTACCACACGGCTGGTGGCTTGCAAGTGAAGACAAGTTTGAGTGTATCGTTGTCTCTGCGACAGTAGGGTAAGCTTAATTTCAGTTTCTTGCTCGTCGTAAATACTATTAAGCGCACCAATGCATCCGACGCAACCTAATCTAGGTTAATATAGCTAACGTTAGCTAACAATTCGGCGAATACTATGACAACCTGTTGTCTGAACCGGTTAACTGTGAGTTTTGAAGCTAGTTAGCCCACTTAGTTTATTAAAAACCAGGGGTAACTATCAGTTTTCTAACACGTGAGTAGACTGCTTGTTAAAGCGTCACTAAACTCGCCGAATCTTTGTAGCTTCACACAAACTGAGTGGTCACGTTTGTCTGAAGTTAGCATTAGCGCTAATGCTAGCTAGCTACCACAATGCTATTGTTTTGGCTGTTTGCTAGCATTCTCGTTAGCTGTTCCTTTCACATTAACACTACTCCGTCTTATTGTAGTTTAGCTATATATTTGTATTTTAATGGTGGCGTGCGATCAGCTTATCTTCTCATTTATGGAATAATGAATTATCTTGTTTGAAACTACTCCGAACTGTGGCCATTGTCATTATGACAGACACTATCGTTAGTGTTTCAGTCCTATTCATAATAATGGGATTGTGGTGAGTATCGTTAGGCAATTGTGGAAAGTAACGTTACATATACTGAAGCACTGTACTTGAAAACAGTTTGAGGTAGATGTACTTTACTCTTGTATACATTTTATGCTACTTTGTACTTCTACTTCACTACATTTAAGATGATCTTTTAAAACTAAATCATAACGTTAGTTATAAGTTACTTTACAGATTAGGATTTGTCATACAAAATATATGATCAGCTTGTTAAATGTGATGCCAAGTTATGAAAAATAAAATGCCTATCTGTGTAAAAAGTAGATAACGTTTAGACCTGTAACAACTAGTCCAACATTTTATGGTTCAAGCTTCTTAAATGTGAGGTTTTTCTTGTCTTGCAATATAGTTTATAATATAATATAGTACATAATTTGGGGTTTTGGACTGTAGTTTGGACAAAAAAAAGACATCTGATGACATCAACTATGACTGTGATGGGTTTTTTGTTTGTTTTTTAAACTTTTTCTGACGTTTAGACCAAATGAATAATATGTTATTACTATTAATATTATTATTATTATTATTATTATTATTATTATTATTATTATTATTAATAATAATAATAATAATAGTAATTAAAAAAACATCAGCATATCAATAATGTAAATAATTGTTAGTTGCAGCCCTAATAAAATCAGTTACAGCTTAACCAGCTACAGCATTAAAAGTGCCAATAAAGAATTTTGAAATTTGATTACTTAAATAAAGTTTTGTATCCCTATTTATTTGAGTACTTTACACAATGGTACTAGTACTTTTACTGTGTACTTCCTGCACCCATGTCAGTAGGTATTTATAATGGTCACCTTGCATGAGTGTTTAACTGTCCATTGGCTTTGATCACATGATCATTTAATACTTTATTCTGCCAAGTAGGTTGTTGCTCAATCGCTTGCCAGGGCATTTTTTGCACCCTAGAATATAAATCAGAAGGGTGCCAATTAACCCCTGACTCAGCAGAACCATCCATCACTGATGGCGAGCTGAGTCGAGTTTGTCTGCTTGTCTGAGTCAGATTTTTCTGCTTGAATTCTTTAAGCGGACGGTGTCTTTTCTCTGTCTATGTTGTAGAAGATGCTGGGGTATATCTGGCAGTATGTCTACACATCCTACCTGAGATACTGGCTGAAGTGGTTCATCAAACAGGTAACAGGGAAATGTGAGCTGCAGAGAATATGCTCCGAATACAAGTCTGGGGCAACAAGGACAACAAAAGCAGGTGAATTAAATCATCCCAAATCTAGTTTACTTTTCCTGCTTCGTATACATTATTTTTCATTATGTTAATCTGCCTCTTGTGTCCTGTTGTAGAATATTCACTCCGGTCATCAAAGAACAAGGTAAGAAAATGTTAACCGTCAGTTTTTTAGTAGATTATATGTTATAGGGGTGGTTTTGTTTCTGATTCCAAGGATTGCTCCTGGGCAATTTCCATGGTCAGCTTCAGTATTTGTGATTTAAGAATAGCTTTCAATGTGACTATTTGTCACTTTATATTCAAGTTAAAGTTTCTTTTGTATAGCTGATGCTGAACAACAGCAAAATTACCTATAGCTCTGATGGTAATCTGTCAATAATTTTGGTCATTTGTCAGTAAAAATGGTTTCTGGTTTAGGCATGGGACGATATGAAAATTTCATGTCATGATTATCCAGGCCAAAATCATTGCGGTTCAGGATATCCCGATAATCAACAAAATATGCGTAAAACATTTAAAATGGCACTAAAACACTTTACCTTACATTTTGCTTTGTTGGGACTTTTTCTCGAAACATTACGACTTTTTACTCAAAACCTTACGACTTTTCCTTGAAACATGGCATTTTTTATCTTGAAACATTACCACTTTTCTCTCAAAACATAACTTTTGTCTCAAAACATTTCCTTGTTTCTTGAAACATTACACCTTTTTTCTTGAAACAACTTTTTTTCTCATAAAATTTCAACTTTTTCTCACAACATTAGGCTACAGCCTTTTCCTTGAAACAGACTTTTTTTTTTAAAGAAACAAATATTTTAATTGCATCACAGATAGGACACTGTAGTAAACTGCAGTCAATTTGTGAGGATATTCACGATTATCCCGATGGAAATTCACTACGATCACCTCATTGTGAGTGTTTTTTATCGCAATCGATTATTGTCCCATCCCTATTCCGGTTTCAGCTTCTGAAAATTGAGGATTTGCCTGAATTTGTTTTAATGTCATTGCAAATTAAATATACTTTTGGTTTGTTTTTGTTTAGAAGATATTAGTTTGGGCTCTAGGGAATTTGATAAGCATTTTTCGTTGTTGTTGAAATGTAAAGGAAACACCTCTTGCTTAACTACTGACCTGTTCATAATCTATTAGGATGTTGTATGTGTGAACTCCAATAAAGACATATCCTGTGAGCTTAATCAGTCCTTATCTTTCAGTACACTTGCCCAACTTAGATGAATTGATTCTACTTGTCAGATATAGCTAGATAAGCACTTTCTGATCAGCAATTTAGAAACAGAAGTGCTTCGTCATCTTTTTCATTGTTTTTGAGGTTGACTTTGAAAGGTATTTTTTCACTGTGGCTGAAAGCATAGATTATATAGCAGCCACTGTGCTAATTTTCTGTCTGGTTGCTCGCTGTATCATTACTTCTCTGTGACTACCTCCTCCTCTCCTGTGCTTTCCTCCTCTGCAGGTTTTAAAAGAAGCTTTGGAAACCAACAGGGATAATTTAGAGCAACGTGTGGAGCAAATTATGAAAGAGAAAAATGTCAAACCCCAGAAAGATCCGCTGTAAGGTTACTTCTTATTTGTTATTTTGAAGTTGCTAGTCACCAGCAATTATTTTATTTTCAAACCATATTAAGTATATTGTAAGTTGACATTTTTAATCAATGTATTGTTTAATCTCTCTACCTGTTTAGGTTCAAGGAAAGCCTACACATCTGTCTGTTACAGATAACAGGAAACAGCAGCCTGTTTATATCTGTGGAAGACTTGAGAAAAGAAGTCTTCAACTCAGAGAACCAAGAACACGAGGTCATGCTGTTGAAGGTGTGTGTTCCTGCTTCTGGATCAGTTGTTCAAATGTTTTAGCCGCATGGTTACTGTTCCACACAACAAATAAGTATATGTCCAAAGTTTACGTATGTCTGGCTCAGTCTTTGCTCATTTTTGTGATTTGATTGACAGACACATCATTTTTAATGTACTTAATACCATAAACTAACACACCCTGCTAACATAGACGCAGCAAAAGCAGTTTTAAAGGCAAAAGGCTTTAGAAGGAGAAACATTTTTTTTCTGGCACAATAAAATAGCACAATTTAGATTACAGTATAGAAAGTATTGATTATGAAGCAAAATTAAGATGTGCGCACAATCACTACCTGTAGTCTGGCTGGGTGCCTAAGCAGTGTCGGCATTGAGGCACTACTTCTGCCGGGCCGATGGCTCCGGTTTTTAAGAAAGTCCCTCCTCCCCTTCATGCTCCCATCCTCTGTGTCCCTTCGCTACGGGAAACAACAACAGCAGCCTCTGAGTTATCAACCTATACACTGAAAATGGCAAGTTTTGAAGAAGATTTGGATTGTGCAATCAGGAAAGGCCTGCTCTGTTCTGTCAGTTAATGATTGTAAAGATATACAAAGAATATGTTTACATTTGCTGTCTAACAGGGCCGTTCTTGCATGTTTGCCGAACGGTTTTGGGAAAAGTTTTATTTACCAAGCGTGACCTATTGTTTGCAGTGTTAGCTAGGCATCAGGACTCTGATGCCCGATGTTGATCCGTTTTCTGACACGGCCATCGGCAGTCGCCGTTGATTTGCGACATCTTTTAACTCTGGCAGCGGCGTGCTCCAGTGACATTGACTTGATCGATGTACCGATCCGTTCCACTTCACACGAGCTTCTGTGATTTCTGTTCAATAATGTTCTGCAAGAATTACATACAGCTAGCAAATCATCTGTGTTTTTAACGGGTCCTGTGAGCTCCTCCAGAGCTACAGTATATGGAGGCTTCACCTCTCAAGCACCGATGATCAAATTATGTTTGTTTCTAGTGTCAGTAAAAGTCGTATCACACAGTCGACATACGCCTTTTAATGTTTTATGTGGCGTTTTCTTTTGTGGGGAATTAGCCATTTTAATGTCATACCTCTACTAGTCTCGCGTAGTCAGACCTATATCCACAGCGCTGTGTCCTCTACACGTGTAAATGCTCCACCAAAATAAGTTTCCTTCCTACACTATTTTACAGAAGCACCGTCGCTGTATCCGGTGCGTAGCTCCGCCCACCATGCACCCAATGTGATTGTTATTGGTTGAAAGAAATGCACTCCAGGCCAGGGAGTGTTTTTTCCGCTATACCAGAGAGTTTGACGCGAGTACCAGCCAATCACAGCACAGTATGGAGGGTCTATGGTGAAACACAGGTGGGAAACAAATGTGCCAAAGAGGTCATGGTTCGGGTTAGTACTAGCCAATCACAGCACAGCAGGGCGGGGCTAGGCGGAACACAATAGTAATAGTGCTTTCCCATTACACACACTTTTATAGATTTACAGTAGGCTATAATTAATGCTCATGAGGTCATATTTTTTGGCACAGGAAGACCACCGTGTACCTAGGACTGCTGTTGCTAGGTGACAAATACAGAACTTCTTGTTCCCTTCTCAAAAATGACTAATGAATATATGCTTCCTACATTTCATTGTCAAGGTCAAGGCTAAGGAAAAGAAAACAATAAACGAAATAATAATACAAGAATGGCGGCACAATAGAAAATGAAGCCAAGTTGTCAAGCTCAACTCGAAACTGAATACCAACGAGGAGAGGCGGGTCTCTAGCAGCGACTTGAGTCTGAGCAGCTCTTATAAGCTGTTGTAAAGATTATGGGCAGCCACTGCAAAGGCTCGCTCGCCTCTATTTTTGTACCTGGAACATCCAAGAGCATCTGGTTGGTCGACCTCTGCGCTCTAACTGGAGTATGACGATGTAGGAGATCTGGTAGATAAGATGGCGCCAGGCGCCAGCCCATTTAAGGCCTTAAAAACAAGCAATAAAATCTTAAAATCAATCCTGAAATGGATAGGAAGCCAGTGGAGAGAGGCCAATCCTGGTATCATGCTTTCTTTTTCCAGTTAGAAGACGAGCGGCTGCGTTTTGTACAAACTGCAGACGACGAAGAGACGACTTTTCTACACCCACATAAAAACAATAGTTACAATAGTCTAACCGAGAGGTAGAAGCATGAATAACTCTCGAAATCTTTAGGAGAGAGAGAGAGGCCTTCACCGTGGCTAACAGTCTTAAATGAAAAAAGATTTGACAACTGAACTAATCCGTCACTAATCACACCAAGATTCATAACAGAAGATTGAATTTAGGAAGCTAAAGAGCCAAGAGTACCATTAGTATGATATAACGATCTCAGTGTATTTTCATTAAAATTAATATTAAATTAAGGCTGCACAATAAATCACTTTTTTATCATTTTCGTGATTTCAACTTTCGTGATAAACACATCGTGAAAGACTACGACACATCCCGAGAAACACTGGGATTTTTTGAGTTCGTTAAAAAAAAGAGTATAGGCCTATCAGTAGAAAACTGCACTTTAAAATGTAACTTTTTGTAATAGTGTCTTTTTTGTTCAGTTCAGTGTTCAATTTGTTCAATAACAGAATGTTGGAAATCATTTCCTTTCATTTTTTAATTCAACAAGCAATTTGTTGTATTTTAGAAGTGTACTGAAAGCAGAAAGGCAGAGTGAGTCCACTTTAATATCTTTTTTTCCAAGTAATATCGTTATTGCATTATTCAACTATGTTATCGCATATTGCATATTTTTCTCATATCGTGCAGCCCTAGTTTAGTGTTAGTTTAGTGTTTTCTCTTTTCATTTTGTCAGCTATGTTTTTTTATTTAGTCTTATAGTCCTGTGTCAAATATCCCTTACTCATCATATTGAACATTCAGTCAATCTAGTTGAGCCAAAACCAATATTTTTGTCATGTTAGTCTAACTTACTGTATTTCACATCAAATTTTAATCAATCTCAAACTTAGAAGCATTTTTATCTCAAGATTAAAATAGCTGCACAGTGAAGACTAAATCCATCCAAAGTTTTGATATCTTGCAAGCTTTTCAGGAGAGGCTGCACTGAATCTTTACTTTTTGTTTTTATAGGCAGATTGATCAGCAAAACAATGAAAGGAATATTGGCCTATGTTTCTTAAAAGTTGACCCCAAGGCTTTTTCAGCAAATATAGCCTACACACAAACATTCAAGCACCCCCCCCAGTAAACAATAAACAAACAAATAAATAAATTGGCATCAGTGGGTCATATAGGCCTTCTAAACGCGACACACCTGAAGTCATCACAGATCACAAGGCACTGAAGTTCATTCAGTCAGCTTTTGTTTTCCTCCATATTGTTACCTTATTCCAATCCCAAAACATGACCATGTACTGACCATGTATGAGTTGTTGGTTGCTTCAGTAACCTTTGGTAAACAAACTTCTTCTTCTTCTTCTTCTTCTTCTTGTTTTATGGCGGTTGGCATCCAAATGGTGCATTACTGCCACCTATTGGATTGAAATAAAAATGTGTCACTTACTATACAAAAAAACTATATAGGCCTATATATATATATATATATATATATACTGGGGAGAATAGTGTGATCCTCCCACGCGCTGCGTCCTGCGACTTCACATGTGTCGGAGGAAGCATGTGCTCGTCTACAACTCCACAGATCAGCAGAGAGGATGGAGCAACGACCGAGACAGTTTAGCAGGAGGAATTGGACAAGTACAATTGGGGAGAAAATGGGGGGAAAATCCCCCAAGAAAAGAAAAAAAAGAAAGCTAGACAAATATATATATATTTTTTTTTTACCAATACTGGTATAGGCTCTGTCTATTGTCACACAAGTGTTTAAAGTTTTTTTTTTTTTTTAGGGATGCCTTGAAAGACCTTTATGTAGGCTTAGGCTATATGAAGCCTTAGCTCTTAATGCAGAGCTATTAAGGCACCAAAAGTAAAGTGTGCTATTAATTTGGAAAGAATTAATGCAAATAATACAAATAAAATACTGGATTGGACTCTGAGTGTGTGTGAGGAAACACAATAAAACAAAGGTTTTATTGTGAATATTGTATTTTAACAGGTGGCAAGACCGAGGACTCCAGTGGGATGCCCGTGTTGCTCCATTTCTGCTCGATGTGTAAGTAATGCAATAGGGGATTGTGACATCAGCGGCAGTGAGAAACGCAATGCATTGTGTGACTTACCTGTACACATGAAAAATATTGTTTCGGCTGTGCAGTAAAACATGTTGTCAGAGTGTTAATTGAGCGTTGTGAGCCTTTAGAACAGATTCACTACACTAATGTTTTATTATCATCTTTCTGTGTTGGTTTGAGTTTGTTGTCGCTGTGTGCCCGTGGTTGACAATTAATAAATCCAAGAAATACAGCGCTGTCTGCCTGCCGCAGATATGATACCCGGCAATATGGCGATCCCCGGGGAGATC